>JAMKCH010051916.1:0-57314 GCA_023653785.1 Ophioderma brevispina | reverse complement strand
GGGTGTCTGCATCGCCAAAACAATGCAATTTGTTACATCAACATCGGAGACGGTAAGCAGCATTCCTTACGAGTCATTAGAACACCACTGTTCTTACATTTACCGTCTGTCTACGCTTGCAAAACCAAATGCCCGCCCTAGAGGCGCAATACTACAACGATGCCCAAGGCATCGGTGATTAATTTCCATAAATTCGGTTTAACCAATCGGTAAACGTATACGATCCTGTGACCTTACTCTGACCATAGATCTGAAACACATTGTCTTGAAGATTCAGCTCCTCATTGCAACACAAAACTGAAAATGACGAGAACTCGTCTACTGTGCATCTCCATAACAAACCTGTACAACCCCAGACGAAAATCGCTAGCGGGCTAAAATACTGGTCTTGCTCGGCCTGCGGGGGTGTGATTATTTTATGAGCAACTTCTCTCAAAAGTTTCTTTCCACCTCCCTACAAATGCAAACTTGGTTAGACATTTAGTGACAAATGGTGCTTTTCCAACTTTTATCAGAGGACATTTTCAAAAGAAACTTTGTTCGGAATGTAGTGATGTTTGGCTGGAAATGATACACGCTATAAATAGAAACCCAATGGCATGACATGTTCACAAGAACTAGTATAACACTAACAGTCCGATTCCTAATTAGGGCTTTGTTAGGTGTGGGGGTAATTGTCTTTATAAAGGCCGCCTTATGGCAAAGAAGAAAAGGTAGGTCATGACCCAACTGCAAGCTCTCTGATTCGATCTTCAAATCACCTCAGACAACCTAAACTTTCAGATTAACAACCCATAAGTTGATAAAATTTCCACAAAACATGAAAATGGTGACCGTTGAAGCAAAAGGTTTTTCATATTTTTGAATTGATGATGGTCAATTGAGTAACTTTGGATTGGAATTGCCGAAAATCTCACACAGAATTTTGGTTTCTAAATGCGGATTCTCCCGGGTCCTACTTATAGTTTGCTTTACACTTGTTTGCTACTGGTACGCAAGCCTGTGTATCACACTGTAATTATCGCTAATGTTTCGACCATGTCGGATGTTGTCTTCCTACATTCGATACAACAAAAAGGTTATCATTACAGCCCTAATATTAGTGTGGTCCTTAGGAACCTCCTTCCTTGTCCCTCAATTGGAGTGCCAGTAAAAAATGAATTAAAATCAGTAATCAATGATTTTTATGCATCAAAAGCTTCCGTATGTGTAATCATTTGCAGTGCAATCACACGTCCCGCCCAACACTGCACAATATCAAAAATATTGGGCATTCGGACCTGCAATTTGTCACTCAAATAATCTCATTTATTGGTTTGAATCCATTTTTTTTTAATTTTTTACTAAAATAATCACAATAATCATAATAATATTGGAATTCCTTTGTTTGGAGATAACAGAAAATACCCGCCCACCCCCACCCCCCCCCCCCAAAACAAGAATATCCAGGCTCGTTCTTCAGACTTGCCCGATATTTGACTCGGCTCGGGGTGATATTTTTTTGTTATCAACCCAGCCATCCAATATTATATAAATATTTTTTCCTGTTTTCCTAGTATTTTACATCTACTGTATTAAACAATAAATACTAATATAAATTCAGTTTAACCCTTTGTATGTTGATATCAAAAAATCAAAGATTACTTTGTTTTCGCAATATTTTCCACTCTGCCACTGTACAAACCAATTAGAAAGTTAGACGGCAAGCAATTCTACCTACCAAAAATGTGATGTATTAAAAATTACATCATTTGGGGTCAATATAGATATATTGGGCCTTTTAGAAACATGTCAAACTATAATATATATAATCACCCTATATCGCACCTTTGGAGACACTGATCTTTGTTATGCACTAATGAATACGTTAGGTAGACATTTATTTCTTCCCTAACGTTTTCCTTAGAATTGCGGTTTATTCTGTTCAAGGATATGAACATATTAATTGATGCAAATGAAGGGTAATTCCACAGATAACAAAGGGTATGAATATTAATTAATTTAAATAACTATAAGACTCATTATAGCTAATGAATTATTCAAATCAAATCAAAAAACTAGAAAACTGTCCTTCCCTATACTAAACCATTGTAGATTTATCATTTTATATACTCAAAAAATTTTCAAGTATAGACTCTGGAAAGGCCACCGTTACTCAGAGTTTCAGGGCATATCTCACTTACGATCATCGGGATCCGTCTCAACAGATGATGTTTGCTACCGAAGGCGTGTCTTCAAACCCCAAAGGATGTATAAAATACACATTCATGGTTCACACACCGAGCAAGCCCTTAACCAGCACTGGTCTGTACCAATGAAGATCCAAAGTGCCACTTCCACTACAAGTAGTGGGGGCGTAATAAATAACCGTGTTTTTACAGGTTACTATCTTTGGAATTAAAGTCTTCAATCCCATTACAGGCAAGAGCGTAAAGGTCTTGCTCGTGTACCCATAAATGTGTATTTATATACATCCCCTTTTTTTTTTGTTTAAGACCACGCCTGTGCAACATCATCCGTCTGAGGATCGGATACCCGATGATCTTAAGTGAGGTTCCGTGAAACTCTGAGACGGTTTGCCTTTCCAGAGGTCTACACTTGAAATTTTTTTCAATTCCGCCTCCGTACTGGGATTGAGCCACTTTTAATTCCAAAGATAGTCACCTTTAAAACACTGTTATTTCATTACGCCCACACGTTCTGGGTTTGAGCCCTTTCTGACTATTCATTGGTCCAGACAGTGCTGGTTCAAGGCCTTGGCTCGGTGTGACACCATAGCATGTGTATTTATATACATCCTTTAGTGAAGACACGCCTTTGCCACAATCATCCGTCCTTAGGATCGGATACCGTGATCATAAGCTGAGGGTTTCCGGTTAAACTCGGAGTAACGGTTGCCTTTCCAAAGGGAGTGGGGTGGAGGTCTCATACTTTGAAATTTTTCATTACGCTCTCCGTAATGGGACATTGAGCACTTTTAATTCCAGATAGTCACTGTAAAGAACAGCTGTTATTTATTACGCCCCCACTACTCGTAGTGTTTTGGCACTTTCTGACTATTCATTGGTACAGAACTGTGCTGGTTCAAGGGTCTTGCTCGGTGTGCCACCATAGAATGTGTATTTATATAATCCTTTGGTTAACACGCCTGTGTAACACATCATCCGTCTGAGGATCGGATACCCGCTGAATCGGAGTGAGGTTCCGTGAAACTCTGAGTAACGGTTGCCTTTCCAGAGGTCTATACTTTGAAATGTTTCATTACGCTCTCCTGTAATGGGATCGAGCACTTTTAATTCCAAGATAGTCCCTGTAAAAACACTGTTATTGTATTACGCCCCCACTACTTGTAGTGGTTGAGGCACTTTCTGACTATTCAATTGGTACCGCACCAGATGGCTGGTTCAAGGGCTTGCTCGGTGTGCCATCCATAGAATGTGTATTTATATACATCCTTTGGTTAGACACGCCTGTGCAACATACCGCCTGAGGATCGGATACCCGATAGATCGTAAGTGAGGGTTCCGTGAAACTCTGAGTAACGTGTTGCTTTCCAGAGGTCCTATACTTTGGAAATTTTTCATTACTCTCTCCTGTAATGGGATTGATCACGTTAATTCCAAGATAGTCCCCGTAACACACTGTTATTTTACGCCCCCACTACTTGTAGTGGTTGCGCACTTTCTGACTATTCAGTGGTACAGCCAGTGCTGGTTCAATGGCTTTGCTCGTGTGCCACCATAGAATGTGTATTTCTATACATCCTTTGGTTAAACACGCCTGGTGCAACATCATCCTCTGAGGATCGGATACCCGATGTCGTAAGTGAGGTTCCGTGAAACTCAGAGAAACGTTTGCCTTTCCAGAGGTCTATCCTTTGAAATTTTTCATTACGCTCTCCTGTAATGTGATTGAGCACTTTTAATTCCAAGATAGTCACCTGTACAACCTGTTATTTTATATATATATATATAATATATATTTCTACCAATGGTATAATTAGGAGACAGTTAAATATTCATTAGCTTATAATGAGCTGTTATAGTTTCTTTAAATTAATGAATATTTCATATCTTTGTTAGTCTAGTGGATTCACCCTTCACTTTGCATAATTAATATTCATATCCTTTTACGGAATAAACCGCAATCCAAAGGGAGGCGTTAAGGGAAGGTATATTTCGCCATAACGTCATTCAGTAGTACATAACAAAAAAAAGTGTCTCCCAAGGTGCATATAGGGTTATATATATATATATATATATACTAGATTGAACCATAGGGCGAAAATCTTATATTCATAGTCTATAATGAACCCTTTTATTATGCTAATTAATTATATTCATGCTTTGTTTAGCTAATCATATTATCTCTCACTTTGCATAAATGCAATATTCATTTCTTTTGACGGATAAAGCGCAAACAAAGATAACGTTAAGGCTAAAGAAATTTCGCCCCTAACGCAAAGCTAGTTTATGAATAGCCCAATTTTCGGCCCTAGCGTAGTGATATAGTGATATATATATATTATATTTTATATATGACCATAGGGCGAAACTTTAATAATTCATTAGTCTATAATGAGCTTTTATTTTTATGCTAATAATTAATATTCATTGTTTCTTGTTAGCTAATGAGATTATCTCTCATTTGCATAGGAATTCATATTCTTTCTTTGGACGGAATAATAGCGCAAAACAAAAATTTCGCCCTACGTCAAACTCTATGTTTATGAAAAGAGGAATTTCGCCCTAGCGTAAGGATATAGTGATATATATATTTACTTAGATTGAACCATAGGGCGAAAATTTAATAATTCATTAGTCTATAATGAGCCTTTGTATTCTGTAATTAATTAATATTCATGTTTCTTGTTAGCTAATGAGATTATCTCTCATTTGCATTAAATTATATTCATTTATTTTGACGGAATAAGTCGCAAACAAAGGATAAGTTAAGGCGAAAAAACAATTCGCCCTAACGTCAAACTCTAGGTTTATGAATAGAAATGCGCCCTAGCGTAGGATTATAGTGATATATATATATAATATATATATATATATATTATATCGAAATCTACAAATGGTATCTTAGGGAGACAGTTGAAGAATCATTAGCTTTAATGCGCTCTTATAGTTACTTTAAAATTAATTAATTAATTCATAATCCTTTGTTATTGTAGGGGATTACCCTCATATGCATAAATTAATATTCATATTCTTTGACGGAATAAACCGAATCTAAGGAATACGATTAGGGAGACAGGTAATATGTCTCACTAACGTATCATTAGTAACATAACAAAGATCCGGGTCTCCAAAGGTGCGATTTGGGGGGGGGGGGAAAGTCAAGGCCAACAAAGGTCATATTGCACAGAAAATGTAAACTAGTGACCATCTTGTGTACGATTATCTGGAGTTCCGTTGAGGGCTCGATTTATGTTAACTGGGTGGAAAGAAGCGTGTAGTGGGTTGATGAGTTCTCGACCCTATTAGGTTTTGGGCTTGTAAAATATGCTAATTAAGTCGTATCTATTTGCATAATTTATGAAAATTTTCCCGCAAAGGTTGTGTTTACAAGTTGTCTGGAGTTCTGTATGGGTAATAGTGATTGTAACTTTGGTGGAAGGAAGAATGGGATGAGAATTCATGACTTGATTAGATTTTCGGTCGTATTTCGGGCAATGTAAATATGCAAATGAGCTAATTAATATGCACTCTCAGCGGAATTGCTAGGTGGGGGGAAGTATACTACAACAAAGGTTATGAACATACGTAGTACCATGTTTTCATTGAAAGTATTATTTTAGTGTTGGTTGTACACTGGTCCAGTCTTTGGGTTGCCACCTGTTTACATTCTTGGAGAATGTGGAAATATGTAAATTTGTGTTTCGCCCCTTCTAGACTCGGTTGGGTCCCAAATTTAACATGTGGTCACATGATTTTTTCAAAAATAGTGGTGCCAAATTGAATAAATTTTTATATTTTTACTAAATCTTAGTGAATTTTCAGGGATTTTGCACGATGGAATTTTAAGATTTCTCGAGTTACTCACCACAAAGTCACAATTTTTTTTTTCAAATATTTTTGGTGAGCTAGTGGTGTGCCAAAATTAAGGGTGGACTGGTACAGTTTTAGTCATCACTTAGTGATCGCGATATTCGGCGGGGGACTATACTTTAGCATCGTGTAAATACGAGGTGGGGGGGGGGGGGGGGGGGGGGGGGGGGGGGGGGGGGGGGGGGGGGGGGGGGGGGGGGGGGGGGGGGGGGGGGTCTTTTTTTTTTTTTTGGGGGGGGGGGGGGGGGGGGGGGGGGGGGGGGGGGGGGGGGGCGGGGTGTTCGCCTTGTTTAAAACGTAAGCATAGATTTTCAATAGACTGTACAATACGTAAATTGTGAGCGTTGTCTATAAGAGCTTTGATTCGCGCTCGCTTATAAGCCAAACTTATTCCACCGTGACCACACAGCTCCAACGCCAACTATCCTCATAGAGCGGAAATCTGCCTCAAAACAGAACTGAAAAATCTTTATGGAAAAATTAGTTGGGAACGCTACTCTAATCCCAATTGTACCCCAAAAACACCACCTTTGTAGGTAAACTTTTGGCTCCAGTAAGTCTGACCAGAAACTGTACAGGTGTTGCTGCGTGACATAACTTCAGCCCAGCAGGGTACCAGCCCGTGACCTGCATCACTCCAGACAGATACACCCAGAAAGAGCCCTTCTGCCTTCAGGGCAGTATCCACCTATTCCAAAAGCATGGTGTGGGTGGGGTTTTTTTTTTTTATTTTTAGGAGAATAATTTTTTCACACAACAGCCTGGTTGCTCTCTGCAAAATATGTGCAGGGGAAAAACACAAAATGGTGCCATAATTAATTACAAAAAAAAATGGTCATAACCCCCTTCTTAACGCTGAATAATCAACATAACAAAGACTTCAAACTTAGATTTATGTTTAACGGACAATATCAGTGAGTTATCCGAAAGAGTCAAATTATTGAAATTTGCAGGCCAAATTAGCTTAAAATGAAGAATAAGCCTGTGTGAAATCTCATAACTTACTTTTTCAACTAAAGAAGTCAGAAAAGGAAGAAACAACAGTGTTCTAAGATACGATTATCCATTAAATTACGTGTTGGAGTTAGTGTCAGTTCGAAACTAATGAGAAAATATCTGATTTGTCCTTATCAGGGTTCTTCTGGTCCTATAAATTGTAGGGTGATGTAGGGTACCTAACTTATTACGACAAGCAAAAATGCTGTGATTTTTGATTTTTCGATGTTTCTGATTAGCAAAATCACTGATAGTGCTTTAGTAGAGGAGCAGGTATGGCTAGATTCTCACCAAAACAAGGAATTCACAAAAAAACTAAAAACTCACTTACAAAATGCCAAGATGAAGCAGTTTTCTTTTACACGAGGCATGTCTTAGTGTAGTTTTTGTCTTGGAAGAATCACTGCTACAGAAACACCACATGCAATAAAACCAGAGTGTGTTTTGAATCAGTGGGGTGAAGTTGAAATATTCCATTTGAATCTGTATTCTTTCCAGTGGAATAAATCATCATATACATTTACAACTAATAATTCCTCCATGGAATACATAATGTGCATAATTGACATCTATGTATTCATCAAGTGGAATACAGCATATACATTACATCTTGTGTGTTCCTCCAGTGCATACATATATGCATATGCATTTGCATCTCATGTATTTCTTTTTCTCCAATGGAATACCTCCTATACGATTTACTGCCAAAATTTCTACACCAACAGAAGTGACCGAATTCCAAATGACTTGCAAGTGAGTTTTTGTTTGGGCATGTTCTGAGATCCTGAACATTGTAGTAAATGTTTTAAAATACATGTTAGTGTTTGATGAAAATTTGCCTACATTTTGGCAATTGTCTGCTGTGAATGTTCTGGATTTCCTAATTTCAACACGGGATGATGGGGTTGCAGATTTTTCCAAAACACATTCAGGTTTGCTCATTTTAACCCATACCAACATCACTGTACATGTTTGAACAGTGTAATAAAAGGTTTCCCAAATCAGCTTTAGGTTCATTCTACTTGAGTTTGGTAGTGACATCAAAGGCATTTCTGCAATGTCTGCTAGCATTTTTTTGTTATCTGCTTTTACTTGGTGTGCATATTACGCTGTGATTCCAAGGAGATAACGAAGAACCATTTACCTCAGGGTGAAATGAAGTCAGTGTGGGTAATTTCCAGTTGATTCAGTGGTATATTGTGTTTTTGGTAAATACACCCTAGGTGGAAATGCCAGGGAGGGTGCTCAGAATTATCACTACATTTGTTGCAATTGGACACTTTTTTTTTACCCCCTACAAATCCGTGGAGGTGCTCTTATAATGATTTAATGATTGGCAGATGGTTTTTATACTGGTGGGCTTGTGGCTGGGCAAGTGTGTGAAGATGGTTCATGATCCTGCTTCACCCATCAAAACCATAATGCCAATGGACTTTCAAAACTGTGTAGTAAATGTAGAGCATGATGAGTCTGCGCTGCTTGAACATTTCGCCAGGTTACGAATATTAATGACTCATTTGCATCTTTTCTGTAAAACAGGTGTGGTTCTTTCACTAACTTCAGAATTTTTCCTGATTTCAGGATTTTTTATTTTCAAAATTTCCTCCCAAACTTTATTTTATTTCTCTTTACTCTGCCCGATTTTTAGCATTTAGGTCAATTTTATAAAATGCCGTTTTTCAGGGAATTTTTTCCAACAAACTCAATCACAGACCCTGATAAAATTATGATCCAACTCTACTATACCCGCTACCCCCTCATTCCAACAGCCATTACCTTTTAATTTATATTCTCTTCTGCCAGAATTGTTCAGAGTTTATTTACCGTGCACCAAGCGTGAACGTGCGTCAACACGGAATGAATGCCGATTGGCTTGTTGAGTAGTTGGCCTCTGTGGGCCCCAACCCTTGGTTAATCCGAATCCGCGTACGAGGCACCCATAGTCTCTGCCTCTGCCCCTTTTATTCAATATTGCGGCGCGCGCGTTGCCAACCTCTGAACAATTCTGGCACTTCTTTTTAGGTGGGTGATTAGAGCATAATGATGTCCAGGCGCTTTTACTTTTTCTACTAGGTTAGAATTTTAATGATCTTTTTTGCATATTATAATAAAAGGATTGTTATTTTTCTGTTGTTTATTTACTCATAGGAAGGGGAAAAAAACGGAAAGACTTCTCCCAATTAAAAACCCACTTGTGGGATCATCTTAATTTGCATTGGCAAATTCTTATGTCCCCTTTTTCAACCACCTTTTTGTTTTGTTGGCAAATTTGTCCATTTTCTGATCTGCCTCACATCCCTTTTTTGAGAAATTTTCATAACCATGAAACCACCATAAACACGTTTTTTGTCCTCTCCCTTTTCATTCAGCTCTCCTAGTGTTGCTAACGTGACCGTGTGTGAGCTGGGGACAGTTTTTTTCCAGTCCCACTAAGATCAGGGTAGGAATAGGCCACATGGAAGTCAATGGTGTGCACTTACTTCCGCCGTGTGGCATTCAAACATCGTCAATGACAGAGTGGCTGCTGGATACCTCACAATTGTAACAGAAAACTGAACAGGTGATGTTCTTACAGGCGCAGCAATGAGTATACAGAGGTGACTTCGGTGGTGAGAAATGGGCCAGTTGCGGTAGCTGTGAACCATTGAATGCTTTTTTGTTATTTAATTATTTAAGCCAAACCAATTTGAGAAGACCCAAAGTCAATAATCCTCTTTAGGGTACTCCTTCAAGTTCTCTCTCTTGATAAGATTAAAATTACCAGGCCTTTGATATGACTGCTCCATCGTCACCTGTGATCCTGCAGTCTAAGTTCTGGTATGAAAGAATCATTTCATCAAACCATGCCTATCATTACACCTTGAATCTGAGTCTAAGTTCTGAAAAAAAAAAAAAATCATGCATATCATTATAGTAGCTGAATTTCATTCTCAGATTATTTGAACATACGCAGCGCGAGGTGTGTTAGGAACAGGCGGGCAGCGCACATACAAAAGTGATTACCGATTGGCCAAAGCCAACCGTTCCTATCACACGCGATCTGACGGTAATTATACAGGGTGTGCATGCAAACAGTCCGAGAAATAAATCACCAGTTATAGCACCTGTTTCTGGGGTCTATAGGTTCTGTTTTGAAAATAATTTGGCATTCTCTCCCATCTTGTGGATAAATGTTATTTTCTTTTGAATGTTTCAAACACTAGCCATTGGAGAACACAAGGGGTTTTTAAAATTTGGGACAAAAATGACTGATTATGGCTTTAGCTGAGTATGTTTTTCTTTGGAACAAAAAATTGTAATTTCTAAAATTTAGTATTTGGTACAATACAATATCAGTCTGTTTTCTATCAAAACATAAGCAGTGTAAAATTGCTCTCATGTTCGTTTTTACGATATTTCCTTTCTTCCTGCTGCAAATACCAAAAGATTTATGGAGTGTTTTTAATTTATATGAATTTTGTATATGATGTAATATATGACTACCAGAAAAGCTGCCGGTGTGAATCATACCAGTAAAACTCTAAGAACTAAGTGGCGAATTTTCAACATCGCATACAGTCGCTCCCAGCACCTTTAAAAAATTATTTTCCTATTTTATTTCATGGCACAGGTTGTTCAGAAGCTAATGTGGATTTTATGTGCCAGTAGAACATCTTTGCCATCGGCTTGTTAAGAAATGGTGGATTTGAGCGCTGGCAACCATCATTAGTCAAAAAAAAAAAAAAAAAAAAAAGGTACGTATGCCAATTTTGTGACAACAGCGGTTACTGGGATATAAATGCGTTTGCAGAATAAAAGCAAGCATAAAAAAAGATTACTGATTGTGATAATTGATCTTAACATGGCCTGATAATATCAAAAGCGACCTCTTTTTGTTATGTCAGGCAAAAATACTTGCTTCCCACGACATGACAACTTTGTCGATAAGAAATGGGATGTATTAGCTGCAACCTATAGTGCTTTGACCTTTCCCGTTTTATTTCCCTGTTGTTACATTTAAAGGCACTATCAGGTTTTTTTTTTTTTTTAAAAATATTTGAAATATTCAGGATAGCTTACAGTTGTAGGATAATTCTCATAGTTATTTTTCCGCAACTGAACAAACTGATCTAAGGAAGAAACAGCAGTATTCAAAAGATTGAATCTCCCATTAAATTACGTATTGTAGTAAGTGTCCTTATTTTCAGTAATGACTAAAATATCCAATTGTTGTCCTTATTAGGCTGGCTTTTGTCATATCACTTGTATGGTATTTTAGGACCTCAATACTTGTTACAGCGATGCAAAACTGATTTGGATGATTTTTTTTATTTTCTCATTTAAGTAGCAAATTCACTGATAGTGCCTTTACGCAGGGATTTTCTTTTATTTTGATATTTACTAATTGAATTGATTTGCAAATTGGTTATTAGAAAGTCAATGTCATTTATATCTGTAAAGAACACATACCATACGTAATTGTCCGTGGGTAAATGACTGACTTAGGACAATTTAGAAAGAAGCTTACCAAACTTGAGTAAATAACAGAAGCATTGAAAAAAATAAAACCACCATTCCTAACCCTCAGCTCCAGATTATTCTTCCACCCTATCTTGCTGTGGCATTCTATTCTCTTTGCATACAAACCAATCAGAAGCAATGGGGTGCTGAGTTACAGAAGACCCTATCAAGAGGACACAAGTATGTGCTGCTACCACGTGAACAGTTGTTAGGGAGTGTGTCTTTAATGGTCTTCATCAGACCTCAACATTCACCTTAATATAAGGTAAGGTGTGGGCTCCAAAGTGGAGTTGGCCTGTTTGTTTTAAACTACAACCCTGTCCCCAGACCCATTCCCTATTTAAAAAAATAACACCATTTTTTTTTTTTTTTTTTTTTTTTTTTTTTTTTTTTTTTTTTTTAATTTTTCTATTTTCTTTATTTAGACTTAACTGAGAATCAAAGCCAATATTCAAGCAATTGTGGTGAAAAGGGCCAAATCACTTCAGCCAGCCGATTTTGATTTGATTGACAAAACAATGATAGAATGTAAACATTTTTATTCCCTGGGTTATCCATGGGAATGTCTAATAGACAACAGGGCTAGAATTTCGGTGAGAAACTTGAGAATCGATTCACGCAAGATTCTTGTGACTGATAGCGTGAATCAATGTTGATCTCGAAAACTTCTGATTTCGCTTTAAATAATGCAACCACACTTTTGCCACCATGGCCTTGCCTATAGACACCGTGAAAACAGGTATGAAGGGTAAAGCAGGGAATAAAGGAGGTGTAGCCATCAGGTTCCCGCTTCCATGGCACGTCACTGTGCTTCCTGGTGTGGTCATCTAGCGGCTGGACAATCTCAGGTCAAAGACAGAAATGAGGACTATGCTGAAATCACACCACCAAAAAGTTATGTTTCCCATGGTAAGATTTATCGACATATTCATTATTGGCATTGCTTTTATATCACCAAAAAAATACAGGCTATATTTGGGTCGTGAAATTGGGATAAACTTGTGTGATTCAGTCAGTAAAGTTGAGTGAAAGCCTTTTGAGATTTTGTCATATAGTGTCGATTTAGCAACTGAAGGTAATTACAATATTTTCGGCAACTATGACACACATCACTGTGTTGTTTCTTCAAATGACAGTATGATGATGGATGTTTACTTTGTACTTGTGAAAGATGGATGGATGGTCATGTATCATCAAATCCTGTTATATGTCTCTAAAGAAGTAATGTCACACAAAAAAGAAACCTGTTACAGACGATCTTGTTTTTCTTAATCAGAATAAAGTAAATAATTTCATCAAATATAATGTTTAGGGCATTTTTGGTGTCCATCTGCAAAGAGTGCACATAAGATTATTTTGGATAGGTAGTGTGTCTGTCAGGTGTTGTGTCTGTCATGCTGTGGGTCTGTGATAAAAATGGTGACCCCAATGTTACCCCTAACACATTGCCTTGCCCCTGTTTCACATAGGTGCGCCCATTTTTCATGATATTTTGATACAATGGACCTGTGTGACCTTGTGACCTTGTGTGACCTTTGTCCAAATTCACAAATTGGGACAGCAGACGACACAATGCGTTTTGGTGAACACTATATTTTTTACTTAATTTCAAGAGGTATTTTTTGCAAATTTCACAAGGAACGTGAATACATGAAATTAAAATACTTGCGCATCTTAAAAAATTAGCGTGCTATAAAATTTTTTGAATTGTGAAATCACAAGTGCTTTTGGCAAAAGAAGTAGGAATTTGCAATTCACAAAATAAAGTGTCCATGAAATTAAAGTGTAATTTTAAACAGTATGCATGTGTATAACTATGTAAAAATACACAATTACAAGGCCAAGTTTGTCAATCATCTCCTATTATTAGCTGAGATGTTTTAATTCCACTGCAAATTCGTGTGAGTTACCGTCTCAGTGCTCTCTGCTACCAGCTGGAAATTCTGTTGTGTTTTTGCAGGGTTCTCTGGATTTTACAATCCTGATTATGTATTCTGGTGTGGTGATTTCAATTATCGAATCGACCATGGATAAGATGAGGTTCAAAATGTATAGCCATGGGTGACTATGAGTCACTGAAACCGTGTGATCAACTGCTACACAACAACGCAAAGAAGGTCAGGTAAGGTATCTGATTAAAGTGATGTTATTGGACTGGTAGAGTGTAAAGCCATAATCTCTAAGCCATTTGCTCGGATGTTTGTACTAGATTTTTCAAATGAACATTGGAACATTTGGAGCAAAATACATGTATGCGAGCATCCTGATACGCTCCGTACATTCTCGAGCGCTTTCATGACGCCATTATGCAAAGGCGAAATCTCGCAAGTGCGGCCCCACAGTTTGCGTGTGATTACCCGGTAAGGACGCTTATTGGGTCCATCATGTTCGGTAACAAAACTCATTTTGAAAAGGTCTAATTGGGAGTGTTGCATAAAAGTTAAAATTTAAGTTCCAAGTTCTTCCCACAACGTTATAGTGCATAGGGGCGGGCCCTTATCTCTTTTCATATTTTGTAGAAAAATCTCTGAAATGAACTGATTTTATAGTGATTTTCTAGAGAGCATATCCCGATAATTTCTAACCTTAATTAGTCCCCTCTCATCATGTGACATCTTAATGTACCCTTAGTATTCAGTTTCTGTTAATGGCTGTTCCAAGTTTGATTTCAAAAGGTGTGCGTCTACTCTTTTAACAACAGTTTCTTGTATTTGGCCAAAGAGACATCTTTGCACTTGGTATGATATTTTACGTGTGACAATAAGAACTCTATTGCAGCCCAAGGGTTTAAGCACAAAGATAATACTAACATTTGTGTAAGGGGGGGGGGGGGGGGGGATGACTAGGTTCTTTTTGTGTGGTCTCCAGCTGTAAATTAAGCTACTCAAGCACAGCACTTAAAGGATTTAGCAGCGATAATGCGAGAGAATCGAAAAACCTCCGGAAATTGCATTTTTTAAAACTAATAAAATCAGGGATAAGTGTATACAATTCCATATAATCTTATCTGCTTTAATGTATAAACAACCATCCAATATGGGAAAAATGAGTATTTGAGGTAATATGTCATACCATCTCCCGTAAATAGACATCCAGCGATGGCGTCTCAAAATATACACTAACCGCTTGATTGTGGTTTACACCAGTCAGAATGAACAAAGATCAATACTGTTTGTGTATGAGGTGAAACTTATCGATCCGTGTTGCACAATTTCACGCTCAATCTGTCTATTCACCGGAAAGGTTTTTTATCTCAGTCAAATTTTGATCCGCACGTATAGAAATTACCGAATCGGATAAAAGTATGCCTTGGTCTTTAAGAAATACACAAATATGTCAAGGAACCAACCACTTGGCAGGTTATGTTCGCATAAATCCATAAGCAAGTAACAAAAATACCAAAGTATGAAATTTTGATGATTTTTTTAGATGTTTTTTCGGATTATGCAAACTGCACACTACTTTATAGTAACAAAGTTTTTAAAAGTGTTATGTGCTTATTGTATGGATTTTCCCAAGGTTTTATGGAGGTAACATTCACTTTTTGGCACCCACTATAAGTTATGACTTGTTCTCCGATGACTATACGACACAAGTGAAAAGAACCGTACACCAGCTTGGACTGATCGGGTCTTGTGGCATCGCAGCATTCCTAGGTATCGCAAGATAGGAGAGGATGGCGTACCCGAATACCTGAATCCTGGTCGGAAATAGTAACATTTGGGAGAGCAGAACTCAGACCTCTGATCATAGGTAAGTGGGGTGAGTATTGGGCAACACATTGGGCTATGTCCCAAAGAGAGTTCCGATTCAACTCCCACGTATGTTCCGTCCATTTCTGTTAACTCTGTATAGATGATAACAATATCATACTTTGAGGTTCTTCATATTGGCCAAAAGTGCATTTTAACCCCGCAACAATTGGGCACTTTGTGAACATCAAAAAGTGCTCTTAAATTAAAGTGGACATTTTGGAGGGTGCTCTGGGTATGGCATTTTTTTTTGTCCCATAAACAAAGGTTAACATACAAATTGGGCTACTTTGTCCTCTGGTTGCCGCACCCAAAAGAAATTGTTGGCTTGACGACACTGAGTTCTTTCTATAAAATGGCGAATTGTACATATCAATTACATTACATTCCCACAGCACTGCAAAATTTTTCAGAGCCATGCTGAACAGCGTGGTTGAGTTTTGCACAACTTTTTAAAAGCGTGAGTTTTTGCGACTTGTCAAATTTTGAATTTGGGTACATATTTTTTATCAGAACTGCCCAATATTTTTGAGTCAGTCAGTATGGTAGAATGATGGTAAGAGCTGAAGCGGTTGAATTAGGAAACTTAGAAAATCTGTTGTGAATATTGGTTATTCCAATGAATACATCATGTAACTAGCCGATCAAAAACAATGTAAGAAACCAGTAGATTGAAATTAGAAAACTGTCTCGAAAATCGTTGTAATTGGTACTCAAAGAAATCATCAGGTAACTAAGCCGATCAAAACAAGTAAGAAAGCCCGTAGATTAAAATGAGAAACTGTCGCAAAATCGATTGTAATTGGTTACTCAATGATACATCATGTAACATACTAATCAACAACAATGTAAGAAAGCCAGTAATTAAAATGAGAACTGTAGAAAATCTATTGTCATTGGTTTACTCAAATAAATACATCAGTAACTAGCCATCCAAGCAAATAACCAATAAGAAGCCACTAGATGAAAAGGAGAAACTGTAGAAAACTATTGTCATTGGTTACTCCAAATGAATACATCAGTAACTAGCCGATCAAAACAATGTAGAAAGCCAGTAGATTAAAATGAGAAACTGTCGACAATCTATTGTATTGTTACTCAAATGAATACAATCATGTGAACTAGCTAATCAAAACATTGTAAGAAAGCAGTAAAAATTAAATTAGAAACTGTAGAAATCTATGTAATTGGTTACTCAAATGAATCCATCATGTAACAGTCCGATCACAACAATGTAGACGCCAGTAGATTGAAATGAGAACTGTAAAAATCTATTGTATTGGTTACCAATTAATACATCATGTAACTACGCCGATCACAACAATTGTCAGAAAGCCATAATTAAAATGAAAACTGTCGAAAATCTCTTGTAATTGTTACTCAAATGAATACATCATGTATCGAGCTAATCAAAAACAATGTAGAAAGAGCCAGTAGATTAAATGAGAACTGCGAAATCTATTGTAATTGGTTCTCCAATGCATACATCATGTAACTAGCCTATCAAAACTAATGTAAGAAAGCCAGTAGAAAATGAGAAACTGTAGAAAATCTATTGTAATTGGTTACCAAATGAATCATCATTTAACTCGCCACAAAAACACTGTAGAAAGCCAGTAGATTACAAGGAGAAACCTGTCGAAAATCTATTGTCCTTGGTTAGCTCAATGAATACATCAATGTAACTACTTAATCAAAACAAAGAATGCCACTCTAGATTAAAATGAGAACACTGTAGAACCTATTTAATTGTGTTACCCATAATACATCATGTAACTAGCCGATCAAAAACAATGTAAGAACGCCGTAGATTAAATGAGAAACTGTATAAAATCTATTGTAATTGGTTACATCACATGAATACATCATTTTAACTATAATCAAACAATGTAAGAAAGCCAGTAGATTAAAATGAGAACTGTAGACAATCTTTGTATTGGGTTACTCAAATGAATACATCATGTAACTAGCCGATCAAAAACAATGTAAGAAGCCAGGTATTGAAATGAGTATCAAACTGTCGAAAATCTATTGTACTTGGGTTACTCTCAATGAATACATCATGTAACTAGCCCGAGTTCAAAAACATGGTAAGAAAGCCAGTCATTAAAATGAGAAACTGGTCGAATCTATTGGAGTGGTAACTCACATGAATCCATCATGTAACTAGCTAATCAAAAACAATGTGAAAGCCATTAGATTGAATTAGAACTTTAGAACAGCTATTGTCATTGGTTACTCAATGAATACAATCCTGGTAACTAGCCAATCAAAACAATGTAAAAGCCCTAGATTAAATGATAACTGTAAACTATTGTAATTGGTTACTCACATGATTCCATCATTAACTAACGCGATCAAAAACAATGGTACGAAATAGCCAGTAGATAAAATGAGAAACTTAGACATCTCTATGTAATTGGTAACTCAAATGAATACATCATGTACACTAGCCAATCAAGAAACATGTAAGAATCCAGTAGCTTAAAATGAGAACTGTCGAAAATCTATTTTAATTGGTTACTCAAATGAATACATACTGTAACGAGCATCAAACACAATTTAAAATGTTTGTTTTCCACTGAAAGGCCTGTGATAGCAATCCTTTTTTGTTGAGATCGACATCAGCAAGTGAACGAGCCAACGTATCATATCTAAACCCATGAGTGTCCTCCAGCGGGACCACCAGATGGGTAACTATTATCATTATCCTTGGTATTTGAGACACAGAGCTGGTGGAATTTGATGATGAACAGCCATCAACGTTGTCTTAGATATGTTGGCTCAGGAGGAGAAGCTGTCTTGTAAGGTATGTTGTGGGACCTTGTCTACAAATGACTTGTAATGTAAATTAAGTATTACTCTTTTGGTGAAGGTATGTGTGGTCCAGTGGATGAGCCAGACCACCCGCAACCAAAGGTCATGGGTCAAAGCCCCACTGCGGCCGAACCTCTTGGGCCCTTGAGCAGTCGCTTTTATAAACCCAAATTTATTTAAAAACCCGCATTACTCCCTCTCCACCGCAGTGTACTATGGTACCACATAATTAAATGCTGAGAAAGTAACAGACTCGTTGTGCGGAAGGAGGGCCGAACCCTCCACAGCAAATAAATGAGAGTCGGGCCCAAACGCTAAGGAAGAGATAATGGGGCACTCTGGGCACGAGCTTGATCAGCACGACACTTATACTTAGTTGTTGTAGGTAAATCTAATAACAGGTTTTTAATTATCTCTTAAAGATTTGGTCCGATAGTTCTGCTTGTTATACATCCGGATGGAAAGAGCGCTAATTTCGGCCAAGAAATTAGACAAAACAGAGGTACTGAACATTATTGTGGACACAACAACTATATAATATCTTAGGCTAAACAAAAGGTTTGTTTTCCAGTAGGGCTGTGCGCATTTTTGATTTTGAGCCATTATGAATTCTCGCTTGGTTAATTTGCGACATAAAATGCGAAGTTAGGTATGAAAGGCTAGATAATATGTATACTGCTGTATTGCTAAATGGCACCTCAGATTAGACTCAAACTCCTTAGCTCGTAGGAACGGAAGGGTGGTGGTCCAAGGGTTCAGTAGTTGGTATGGGTAATGTAGTGTAAGGTAGTAGGTAGAGCATGGTAGAATCAAGGGGGTAAGGTGGTACAAGGGAATATGTCGGGGTTATACTCCATTTCTCCACCTCCGTGCAGTGATGTCAGCACGAGATTTCATGGTCGCAGTAAACCGTGCGACGGCGTTTTTACACTCGCGCATGCGTAAAAGCTGCGTCAAGGTTATGACATCACTACACGGAAATAGAGAAATGGACTATAAGTGGAGTGGGTAACAATGCCAAGTTTAAAGGATGGGGATGATGAACGGGGTTATTGCTACGGTGGGCGGTGCCGGGTGGTACTGTCCGCTACTCGCATTTCCCACCCAACACTAAATGGTAAATTTGTTGCTGCCGCCCAACACTCAGAGTTACAAAAACGTGTGTAACAACAAGTTTGAAAATTATTAAAATTTTTAACATCATGGATCAATTATTTGGCACTTAAAACCTTCTGGGTACAACCCTTGGATATGATAGCCCACATCAGTTTTTAAATAATTCATAATTGGTATAAGAATAAGCATGTATAATACACAATGCCAAGTATAAAGTGACATATTTCTATTTGTAAAATTGCTCCATATCGTGTCGTCAAACCTTGACTGCCAAAGCTATACCAGCATACTCAAACAATTGCACTTTGGTCCAATCTGGTATGCCTCTTGTCTTATAACTATGCACAAAAACAGACAAGATTTCTGTACTACTATCTTCCCTCGCCTTTCACCAATGAGGTCCCGGGTTCGATTCCTGACAAGAGGCTCGTTCTCGGTGGCTTTATGTGAATTTGGTTTCTCGATCCATACTCGTTCCCGCAGGTTTTCTCCGGGTACTCTGGTTTCCTCCTGCTTCTAAAATCGAGCTTCTTGGCATAAATCTGTTCTGGTATTATGGTTTCTCTGATGTGCTGAGCGCCTTTCATGGCTGCCGCACAGCACCTGCGTGTTTTACGTGTATATATCGCGCGTTAAAAATACACATTATTATTACTATACACTGTCCACCTCAAAATAATATGAAGTGACAACGCGGGCATATACACTGGACCAACTTTCAGCGCAACTGAAAGGCAGCACTGGACTAAATTTATACTTCCAGTTGCAGCGAGTGATTGGCATGCGCAACCCTCGGATCCTGACCCAAGATCAAGTGTTACACATGCTCGCAAGCAGAAATTGCTCGCTGCGAATGGAAGTGTATCATGAGCTTTAGACCAGACAAAGTATAGGCATATAGCACTGTCAAAAGAGAATGCTCTGTACATTAGCTATCACAACACGTTAGGCATAACTTATCATGCCAGCATGATGAACAAACAAAGCTACCACCACTAGCTGATACACGCAGCTAGTGAGCTACAGCATGACATCATTTGGAAGTAATGCCATTGACAAGTACAAAAACATTGTGATAAGATTCAGGTCAAGAGCAAATCTTACGTCACCCATCCCTTGTGATTAATTTCCAGGTATGTGGTAAGTTATTAAGAGTGGCATTACAAACACAGGACTGGGTGAATAGAATAGACCAGGAATTAGCCATGGTGAGTCCCAACACTGAGAAACTCTTTGATCCAGTTTCAAATAGTCTGCTAGGAGAGAGCTTTGACATTCCATCAATGAGCTTTGATATGGATGGTAAGTAGTCATTTTCTCCAAATTTTATTATCCTTTTTGATGTTAGTTTAAAAATGTAAAATAACCAGTGTTCAAATACGATTTCCTATTGTGCCCAAGTTTGAGACAGTAGCACAGGGGTTCTCTATTATATTAGCTGAAGGGCCAGAGATTGCAGAAACATATTTGAAAGTTCTGTATTTGAGGGCCAAATACACCTTGAATTCTTATGTTTCCCTTAATGCTTTAGAGCAAGTTGAGGGCCAAAAATCAATGGTTGGCGGGCCGGATATGGCCCGCGGGCCGCCTATTGAGAAGCCCTGCAGTAGTAATAATCATGCAAGAATATTAATTAATATTCATACAAGACAAATGTTTGGGTGAAGAATTTTCACTCTAGAACCATGTATCATGTTCTTGAGAAAATTTACCAAAGCTAAAGCAAAAAAATCATATTCTTTTTATTTAGAGGGGTGTCGGTTTAGCACAGTGGGTCATTTCCCTCGCAACCACGGTGCGCCTGGGTTCGCCTCTCGGTTGGGCCTGCGTTTCATGTGCATTTGGTTTCCTTCCATACTCTGCCTCGCAGGTTTTCTCCGGGGTGCCCCGTTTTCCCTCTTGCTTCTAAAACTGGGCTTCCACTCTTCTCTAACTTGTATATGATAATAAAATTTAATTGAAATAAAGTATCTTCATGACACAAATGGACACGATGTGTTTGATGTGTTGTTTTTAAATACTACTACCCTCCTCCTCCTACTTTTTTATTTAGATGAGGAACTTGAAGCTTTGGCACAAGATGGGTGTCACCGAACATTCCACTCTCCCATCACTCTTTGCTCCCAAGATCATCAGGTCGCGACCTACGACCCCGGTCTCCGGAGATGGGTATGATCCGCCTAGAAACCCAATCAACCTAAACCCAAACCAGCCAATCCGCCTCCACCAAGCGACCAACCAACCGTCCACGAGACCGACCCTTGCACACCCTCAAGGCCGGAGCCCCCTCCGTCCCACCGGGAAGAGGTAGTGCTCCTGGAGTGGGCGCGGAGAGTGGTGAAACTGATAGGAAAATTACAAGACAAGAGACCATCCAGTACTGCAGGGGTAAGTGGTTCCCATGTTCCCTGTAAATATAATATCTATTGCTGACTAATAATAACGCGAATATTATTCAAGAACATTTTATTATTCTGAAAAAGTCCCTTAATTTAAATACATTTGGCATATACTCTGGCTCCTAATCTTGGACAGTTTAAACTTACCCCGCTTCCTCCCCGCCAAAATGGCGCACCATCGTGTAACACGTAAACCCCTGTCTACGCGAAACTATCAACGCATGCACGTTATTTTATGTCCAAGAATTATGAGCCAAAGTATAGTTGAAGCCAAAGTTAGGTATTCCATTTCACCTCCTTACTCCCTCTGTGAATACTCACCCTAAGTTTTCTAAATGATGGGATATGTAGCTCTCAATTGAGTATCCTGAAGGGCTCTTCTTTTCTAAATGCATGCATTTCCCTTTTTGGAACGCTTGGCTTAAGGGGCCCCCCCCTTTTCCAGAGCCCCCATGAAGTCTTTGCTGTTGAAAAGGGGTGGGTGGATTTCAAATGTAGTTACTCAATGGGCTATTCCGCATAGGTGGTTTTTAAAACCAATCCCATAATCATTGCGATGTGTGCCTCTACTAACAATGTCAATATTTAGGGTAAAAAGTGTTCCACAAGTGACACACAGGAAATTTCACAATTTTGCCAAATATTCCCTAAGTTCTAACACTTTGTGGCTAAAATGAGCAAAAATTGGTGTTTTAATGTGTGTAAGAATAGAATGTTTGGGGATCACATCTACTTTTTTCACAGAGGTGGGGGAGACAGAGTTTAAATGTAGTTACCCTTGGGCTGTTCTCTTTGGAACTGATACTCCCCTGTGGATCTAACGCCTGCCATAGGAGTATTTCAGATTTATCCATTTAATACAAAGGACATATGAACCTGAGAGAACAAATCTTGATGAACAGAACAATCCTGTTAATAAATTGACAGGGTTACAGTCTCCTGTTCAAAACTTTCATGATTTTTTTTTCTCAAGAACAAACAAATCCACTATATTCTGTTCGATCTCAAGTTTGGTAGGGGGGTGACTTCACTGGGCATGTTTGTTTTTGCAGGACCCAGAAACGCATTCGTCGACTTGGAATTGCAGCATTTTACGCACGCGAACAAAGGGGGCACAATCCAAACTTTTTGGCAAATGCAAAGTCTCTTCAATGACGTACAAACCAAACTCGAGACTGACCAAAGTATAGACCAAGTAGCATGGAACACCATAGCAGATGTCTATGCATTTTAGCATGATTTCTCTCTAGTTGAACAATCACATTCTAAGACTTGTGTAGAGACTAAATTCCCAAGTTTACATTTTTCTTCATTTTGAGAATTACTAGCTATTGTACGTAGAACAATTTAGAACAATAGTACAAACAGTGAAATTAGACTCTTTTGAGCTAGTCTTTAAATCTATTAGAACTTGTGTCAAGTGTGGTGCAAATTTTGTTTGAACTATGTAAAAGTGTAAAAATAGGGTTCTTGCCTATTTTTTTAAAACCAAACCTACTCTTTTTTGTTTTCCCAGTTTTAGCCTACAAAGTGGTTCAAATAGGGTTCTAGCCCTATTTTTTAAAACGCACTAACCTACTTTTTTTGTTTTCCCAGTTAGGCTTACAAATGGTTCAGCCTTGTGACATCACTAAATTTTTGAAAATAGAGTGTACAAGATTGTGTATTTAAAAATTGTTACAACAGATCGAATTTGAAGGTGACAGGGTGGTGTTGTAAGTAGTGGAATGAAAACTGATCGAATCAAGTGTTGACTTGATTTGAATGATATCAAGCATGGATATAAAGTGAATGCCTGCTCATATTTTTTATGCATTTGGATAGGCATCTTTTTTAAGGTGGGTCCCATACTTGGCCTCAAGAGTGATACTAGTAATAAAACAAATTTCACTTTTGTCATAGAGGTTTGATAAAACATGAAGATCATGATATTGGCCATTTGTTGGACAATAACATGATTCATGATGGTTTTAGCTGTCAGATATGTAAAAATCACAAAATCCAGCATTTTTTCATATTTTTACATTTAGAATTTTAATTTGAAAACCCTACATCCTATTTCTATTTTCTTTGCAGATTATGAAAGCTAGTATACTTTTACATGATTCCCCTGCTGCGGGTATCATAGAAATATTCATAATTTAAGATATGGGCATTTTTTTCCAAAAACACTGTTTTAACAGATTTTGGGGGGAAAATCCCATATCTTGAGTTTGACATTTTCACAATACCCGCAGCAGGGAAAATCTGTAAAAGTTACACCAGCTTTCATAATCTGCAAAGAACTGTAAAAAGGAGTAGGGTTTGAAATAAAAATTCAAAATGTCAAAAATATGACAAAATACTGTATTTGTGATTTTACATACTACATCTAAAAAGGATCATGGATCATGCAAGTGTTAGGCAAAAACACATTATCATGGTTTCTTTGTTTTATCATAACCATTTATTGACAAAAAATGATTTTTCTACCATTTTAATCACTTTAAGCCATCTATGTGGGGACCCACCTTAAATTACATTTTGTTGATAGTTTAAAGAAATGTATATACATTTCACATTCACAAAGTAACCTCTTCAGGCTATGTGAAAAATGTACTCAGTAGTCTATAATCTTGCCTTTAAAAAAAAATTGGTCATAGAACCAAAGCACCCTTTTGCCTTTGTGATTTGCAAAGAAATGGATGGTGTTCATTCAGTGAAGACGATTGTCTTCCAGTCATTGAACAATTTCACACCTCACCGAGTTGAGTGATATACCCTTTTTCCCCGAAAGCACTGGAAAATGAAACTCACACCAATTCAAAAGTTTTGCATGTGTATCATGGAGTTAAAATTTTGCTGAAACGATGGAACTAGTTGATATGCATTGTGTTACCTTGATGTGCCCTCATATCACAGTGCATTCTGGCGAAATGCATAAATTTGGTCCATTTACTCCTTTTACACTCCCTAAAATACACTGGCCCGTGCTGGTTTCCAACATGCCATGAGTCAAAGTAAGGGAAAAAAAAACTGGGTGCATCAACAACACTTTGTCAGTTTCTCTCCCTGTTAGTTTGAATGGAGTGTATTGGCAACCAGTGACGGATGTGTGTGGTGTTTTAGAGGTGTGTGAAAAGAGGTGAATTGCCTAGTGTTTAGCCACCTAAAGGTCAGAAACTTTTTATTTTAAAAAGTCACAGACATGAGCAAAAGCATGTTTTACATCATCACAGTTCCATTTCGGAAGGCTTTACCCTTTCAAACCGGGAAGATTAGTAGAATCATTAGCAACTGAGCCAGTGGTTTATGAGATGGAATTCCCTAAGCACTGCCAGCTCATTGGGAAGCCATCTCAAAATAACTGATCTAGATAGGATTGTTGACTCAATCCAAATGCATTTTGACATGTTGATTTGATATGCTCCATGAAAGGCAAATTGGAGAAAAGTTTGGGGAAAAAAATGATCCCTGAGTGATTTCTAATGCCAATAGTAATGGTCTGCAGGGCTCAAAGTGTTGATGGAAGAGTTCCATATGTATCCCTTTTTAAAATTCTACAGGTAAAACAAATTCTTGTTGTTTATGGCCTACACTAACAAAACCTTATCCTAAGGCCAAAAATAAAAAGGAATTGTTATATGTAGAACTGAAGAGTGGTACATTTGGAATTCTTCGCCAGTTTGATTTTATACATGGATAGGGAAATAATCGCTTACATTCTTCATTTTTCAGAAAATGTGCATCTTTTGTAGATCAGTTGATTGAAACATCCAAAGGAGTCAAATAATGCATGTGTATGTTAACAGATCTGTAGGGGAATAAGCCAACCGATGCAACAATGTCGGTATTTAAATAAGAGTTTGGTAACAAAACACCTTTTTGCACTTGCAATTGCTTGGACTATAACATGTGAAAATACTTACAGCTAATATGCTAAACAATTAAAAAGGACTCTACATGGTCCTTTGCACTTTGCATCCAGTGTTTTTGCAGTAAAGCAATTCTGATCAATAAACATAATTATTCCTTGTTTTTTTCTGCAGCTCCAACAAATAAGCCAACCTTTTGAAGTGACTCACAATGCCCATGCTGCATCTCAAGAAGAAGCTCTCCAACTGCTTGAAAGTCTACAAACCAGTGATGTGTCCACCACCCAGGCTGGAGCAGCCAAGGCCGCAACCATTCCACGAGATAGTAGCCCAAATGACGTAGACGACAGCAGTATTAGAAGTCAAACCATTCCAAAGAATTCCAGTTCGGGTGATCTGGAGAGTCTCGATAACAGCGTCAATGAGAAGATAAACAATCTGACCACTGTACCCCCACCCAGGCCAGTGCCAAGAAGACCCGTACCCCGACCCCGCAGTACAGCCATGCCGGAATCTACTCAAATTGTTGTCGATCAAGGGGATGCGGTTAGTGCGCCCCCGCAACGACCCCCACCAGTTCCACCTTCGCGCCCTGCAAGACCGGTCACTGCAACGCCACCACTAACTGTGGAAGTTACAAGTGCCCCAGAAGAGGGTTCTCCTATGATGGAGGTTGTACCTCCCATACCGGTCTCTCGTCCTGCAAGGCCTCCCCGTATCCAGTCTCCAGAAGAAGCTGGCTCTGTAGTTGATAATAACACAACACCAACAGAGGAGAAAATACGGCCAGCTAGAAAAGCCCCTCCTGTTCCCAAAGGCCGTAACACAAGTGCAATAAATGACCAAACTGCCTCTGAACCCAAATCTGTTCTTGATGAGTCCTTGACAGGGGCATCTGCAGCTCTTCCAGCCCCTATACTTCCAAAAAGACCTCCAAGACCTGTCACCGAGATCCCCTCACCACCAGATGTAGAAGCAGACCGGTACGCTGTCTTCAGGGATATTGAAGATGATACAGTAGATGATGAAATAGCAAGTGTTCCACCCCCAGTACCTCCCACGAGACCGCAAAGACCCGTAGACGGCCAGTACAACAATAACAACTCGGCAACCGCGTCACCAGCAAATCCATTTCAACCAATGAATGCCTGGCCTGTTGATACAAGCACAATGCAAGCTGTGTCTCCTAGCAACCCATTTGAAGCCACAGATGATTGGGCAGCACAGGCTGCTTTTGGAGGTGGTCAACAGAAAGCAGCGCCCTCGCCGAGTAATCCATTTGGAGATGCAGGCGATTGGGCAACTCAGGCTAGTGTGGCTGCACAACCTCCCCCGCCAATCCCTACCAGGCCAAGACCAGCACCAAAAACAAACTAAACTGAAATAAATTGGCAGGAACGGATTAAGTGTAGATTTTTTTTTAATACATTTTATCGTGATAAGGTAGGCTTGTTGGGGTCCCAGTGCAATGGGAACTCTGTAGTGATAAAAACAGAGTTTGGACAACAGAGTTAAATTCCAACCATATATTTTTCACGTATTAGAAACTTGTGACACACACTTTGTGAACACAAATTTGACAGTCGGGTTCGGGGTGATAGGCCCGTAGCCAGTACCGCGGGAAAATAGTGTGCCCTATTTCCCTCTAACCATGTAGTATTTGTTTTATTACACCGCACTGTGACTCCGGGGATGAGGTTGTAGGGAAACAGTTCAATCTATTTCCCTAGGGAAATAGTTCGCGTATTTAGGAATCAGCCAATGAGATAGCATGATTATGTTCATGAATATTCATGAGGTGTAATAATTGGTATTGTTGAGTTTCTACCATTTTTCGGTATTTTTTTGTTCTTGTTAACAGTGGCTGAATTTGGTACAAGTTAAGGTAGGTGGTCCGATTTGTAGATATTGGCTGATATTCTCAAAGGGAGTCTAACTTTAGACCTGGGTTTAAACCAGAGTTATTCCTATATGAGTGGACCTTTTTCTTTCAACATACTCTGAAATTTGAAAGTAACGGGTGAGAAAATTCCTCATGGATGGGCTGGAATGGCCCATCCATAATGAGGAATTTTCTCACCCATTACATCAAACTTTTAGTGTATGTTGAAAGGAAAAAGGTCCACTCATGTAGGACTAACCCTGGTTTAAACCCAGGTCTAAAGTTAGACTCCCTTTCAGAATACCAGCCTACCTTAATTGGCAAAATATCCAAAATCCTGCTATTAGAAATTGGATATTAGAAGCAAAAGTGCAATTTACAGAACAGCGGTCGACCACATTTGGTGAAATTTTTGTTCATACCATCTAAATGAAACATTCCTCAGGTCTAAAATTTTACTGGAGTGAAGATGGGGACGAGGTTGGTCAATAGATACCAACCTTTTAGCGCTAACAAGGAATCGTATGACACTACAAGATTAACCACACTGCTTTAGTCTGATTGGGTATCTCATTTCACAAATTAGCTAAAGAGAATATATAGTGCAAAATAGAGATGTCATCAACTATTCGGGCACATGTTTTTAGCTAATAGTGGCATCTAATTATGTTCAATGTGTGCAATGATATTGATTCATACTGAATTGATTTAATATTTACAAACGAACATGACATTCTGCTGTTACCTCAGATTTGTTTGCGTATCGAGTTTTAATGTTAACACAGCCCTAAATGCTCACGCTACATTAGAATCAGCAGTTATGCACATGAGTAAAGGCAGCCACATTCAAAACAAGAGGGCGAAGGTGACCGAGTGGTCTAAGGCGCGGTGAAACGTCGGCAGAGTATAAGATCGATTTCGAGCGGCCCCCTGGTTAGAGCCCCGCAAGAGTCGGCTTTCTTGGTCAACTCCAAATGTTCCTTATAAGGTCGAACATAGCATATTGCCACAGGCAGTGTGCTGTTATGGAATTTCTCCTCGGCTCCCACCCATTGCGTAAAATGTGCAGGGGTATGCAATAGGTGCCCGGTGCCTCATGTTTCGGAGAGAGGTAATTGATAAAGCGTTGGTCCTGTGTATCGGCGGGAGTCATTCCTGGAAACAAATAAAAGGTTGCAGACCTTACGAAAAGAGTAGGGGACTATCCCGGGTATGTTACCTGCACTCATAACTCTTATGGTACCAGGGTCCCTTCCAACCCGCACTAGGCCAGCGTGGAAGGGTAGGCCGAAATCCAGCATGGAAACATGTTGAGGCTTTCGTCCAGCAGTGGACAGACAAAAAGGCTGATGATGATGATGATGATTCAAAACGTTAGCGGGAATACATAGATGTGTCACGACGTCACTGTCAACCCAAGAGCAAAGAATCTGTACCTGTGGGGTTGAGTCTTGCTCTAGTGACTTATATTCTGTTCAATCTCAAGTTTGAGCATCACTGTGTGTGTGTGTTAGGTTTTGAGCCCCAGAAACGCATGCGCTGGCCTTTCAATTACAGCATTTACGCACGTGAATAAAGGCGGCACAATCGAAACGCTAAAGCTAATGCAGAGTCGCATCATAACGTCAACTTCAAACTCGAGACCGAACGAAGAAGTCCTTACATTTATATTCATTTCTCGTAGAGAGGTCAACTTTGAGTGTAAATTGATGTACAAGTTTTTCAAATCTATTCCAGATTATTTGGTAATAATAAATAACTGTGCTTTGAAATAAGGAAACTTTCTGTGTTCCAGTAGCAGAGTTGGTTGACAACATTTTTAATTTGCAATATATTTATAACACCTCTGCTCACTGCTTGTTTTCTATGAAAGAAACCCTAAATTATCATGAACCAAAGTTTGTCATTGTTTCGATTGTAAATAGCCACAGGGGTAGATGATGTAATAGACAAATCATTACACTGAACTGATTTCCTTTACACCAATGTTGACTGAAATATATGCATTTCCCTTCTGAGAAGTGGAATGCCCCAAATTACCATAATAACACCCCTAAAAGAGAAATGGGCTCGACCAGTGACCCCAGGTCACACCCTGTCGACCTTAGCTCTTCCTCAATTCCGTTTTGGCTGTTAACCAAGACGGACGCGTGTTACCGCAGCTCTTTTTTTTTTTTTTTTTTTTTGGGGAGTCATTCCTGAACACGTAAAAGTTGCAGACCTTATCGAAAAGAGTAGGGGACTATCCCGGGTCTGTTACCTGCACTCATCACTCTAGGTACCAGGGTCCCTTCCAACCCGCACTAGGCCAGTGTGGAAGGGTAGGCCGAAATCCAGCATGGAAACATGTTGAGGCTTTCGTCCAGCAGTGGACAGACAAAAAGGCTGATGATGATGATGATTCAAAACGTTAGCGGGAATACATAGATGTGTCACGACGTCACTGTCAACCCAAGAGCAAAGAATCTGTACCTGTGGGGTTGAGTCTTGCTCTAGTGACTATATTCTGTTCAATCTCAAGTTTGAGCATCACTGTGTGTGTGTGTTAGGTTTTGAGCCCCAGAAACGCATGCGCTGGCCTTTCAATTGCAGCATTTACGCACGTGAATAAAGGCGGCACAATCGAAACGCTAAAGCTAATGCAGAGTCGCATCATAACGTCAACTTCAAACTCGAGACCGAACGAAGAAGTCCTCACATTTATATTCATTTCTTGTAGAGAGGTCAACTTTGAGTGTAAATTGATGTACAAGTTTTTCAAATCTATTCCAGATTATTTGGTAATAATAAATAACTGTGCTTTGAAATGAGGAAACTTTCTGTGCTCCAGTAGCAGAGTTGGTTGACAACATTTTTAATTTGCAATATATTTATAACACCTCTGCTCACTGCTTGTTTTCTATGAAAGAAACCCTAAATGATCATGAACCAAAGTTTGTCATTGTTTCGATTGTAAATAGCCACAGGGGTAGATGATGTAATAGACAATTTTGAACTACGAGTGTGCTATGTATAGAGGAGCTGTATACACAGGAGTTGCACATGTGCAAAAACTCCATCTCCATCTCAGTGATGCACCCTGGGTATTGTTGTGCCTAACTTTCCCAACCATACAAGCTTTAAAGGTGCAACAAGAGATTTCAAATAACAGGTGTCCCGAAAAAATGTGAAATTCTGATTTTGGCACTGGTGTAAAGCTTTATATAAAAAAATATCCCCATCTGTAAGGATTAAGCTGAGAACCGTTTCTTTGTCACAAAAATTGTGAAATTTCTATTTTCGTATAGGAGCAAATACGAAATTCAGCCTGTGTTTTCTATTGAAATATTATCATCTACAAATTGCCTTTTGTTTTCATTTAAGTTATTTCTGCAACCAAATAAAAAGTAGGATTTCTATTGAGGATCTATTCTATATGAAATCACTACATATCAAAGAAAATATGGATGACTTGAAATTTTGTTGCACCTGTAATAGATGTAATGAAAAGCATTTTCCCAAAATTGCATTTATAATTTTAGAAGTTCTCACTTTAATTTTTTTTATCATTGTCCAAAAATGTGTTACCTTTACTGACCTGTGTTGTTTTGTTTGAGATTGAGGAAGCAGCAATCTGTACCTGAAACACGACCCTTTAGATTTAAGGTTTATACTTGTGAAGATTTGATATTAACAGACATAATGCCTAAACTTTTCACATAAGAAGCAAGAGTGGAAAGTTGGGCATTGTCTCTTATGCAAACTGCCACCTGCATGAATAAACCTGACATCTAAAGTTGTTACAGTATCAAAGTTGAAAAGTTACCAGCCAAACCTTGTAAAACTATGTAAAGGCACTTATCCAGTGTATCTACCACACTAAAAAAGTACTAATGATCATGGTGAATGACTTGCAGCAAGACATTGTTGAATACACCGGAGTATCTGCTTGCCAAGTTACCATTGTTATTACATATAGGATATAATAGGGTTTTTATAATATAATTATGTATTGCATGATATATTTACTCATGTCATATCCGAAATGCAAAATATATGTAAATTGTAAAAACGTGTAGGACTGAAATAGGTCCATACTGTCACTAAATGTTTTGTATGATATATATGTGTGAAGAGTCATTTTGGCCAATAAATGTTTTGTATGGTAGTGAACATGGTACATGACAGCTTTGCACGTGTGAAGATAAATAATGTGCAGTGGGAATTCGATGTTTCATGATTCCCAAAAATATTTTGGGAACAAGCAAAAATATAAATAACAATAAACAGTTTTGTATGTTAGTGACGTGTACGGCGAACAGATTGCACTGTGTGAAGATAAATAATGTGCAGTGAATTTAATGTTTTCTGATTCCAAAAATATTTTGGGAACAACAAATATAAAAAGATGTAAAATGCAAGGATGATTATGGATCTGCTTCCTATGTTTAGGGTGGGTTGGTGGGGGGCACAACCGAATGAGTTGGGTGATGGAGTTCCACGTTTTTAACACACCAAAAGGGGCATAATTGACGCAGAGTTGTGAGGGAGTGACAATATATTAGACTTTAGAAGAGTTAAGAAGAACCTAATGGTCATAATTGTAGCCATGTTGATCATGATCATGGATTCATGATATCACATTTACTCCTGATTTCATGTTGTGGTCCATGTGGATAAATGGTGTATAAATGGGTACTGTCATTCAATGTTGGGAAGGTAACAGACTCGCTGTAGAAGAGGGTGGAGATCCCACTACAGCAACATTATATGGTGGAGTCTGCATCAGTCACTTCAAAGCGAGATGGAAACTCCATCTCGTGTACACGGTCCCCCTTACCTTTACTTATTCTAATATTCCACCCCTGCTACCAGCATTTATGGTTATGGGGGTTCTACCTTCATGGGCCAGATGTTGACCGATGAAATTCAAACATCTTCTACGCAATGCGTATGTTCGTGCATCTGGCACACAAAGCATGTTCGAAAGGCTCCGAGTTCTGATTTGAAGTAGGAAACACCAAGAAGTCCAATCGATAAAAGAAAGGGGTGGATAAGGCTAACCAAAACAAAAACCATGACTGGGTAAATCCTTACTTTATGTACATCTGGTTCCCGGAACATTTCAAATATTTCTTTAGGTGATTCTTTTGTTCTCTTTATGCTGGGGTGTTGGCCATGTTCCGGCCAATTTTGGCCAAGTTAACATATTGACCTTCTGTGCAGGCTCTAAAGTTGTTGTGGTGCCCTTAGCATGCTTGATATATCGATCACGATATCTTGATAGAAATGGCTCCCCAAACACCATCGTAAAGGACGCCGATAACTCAACCCGTTTTGATGTAAAGCTAGAAATGTGATTTGTAAGCCCCATAGGAGTATTTTAAAATTAATTATTGTGACCAAAATGTAGAATTTCTGCATTTTCCAAAACCAAACATCCTTGGCTAAGATTTCACAGGGTAAAGGAAAAAATGTGCTTCTTTCATAACAACATTTTGACCACTTCCCAGTAAAATCTAAGGTTCTGAGGACAAGGCTACTAGCAATTGGACCATGGACATTTAAAAACATTGTAACAATTGTAAAGTGTTGCACTTAGTGTTTTTCACTTGCTTTCCTCCACTTTTTGTGTCGTCAGCCAAGAATGGCAGAAGGCACATAGGGATTACTCTGGGTCGTATGTCTGTGTATCTGTGTGTGTGGTGGGGCGGAAATGTTAACCCTTAAAGGATGTGTTTCGATGTCTTGGGACCCCCCCCGATGTACCCAGAAGTAGTATCGATTGTGATCAGATGAAAAGCAGTATTTTTTCTCATTGGTCGTCCTGAAAATTTTGAGCCCTCAAATCCATTCATTCCCAAGGACCAAGTCTAACAAAAATGGCATTTTAATGGTGAACTTCAATTAAGATAGTATCGAATCGGGCTTTGCAATATGCATTATTGCTTCTACCATAAAAAACGCAAGTGGTTTCCACACGGTTTGACGGGGCATATGTGCCGTGCTAATGTCTCATATAAGTAGCGAACCACCTAGACATAATAAATTGGAAGAAGCACCTGGCATAGATGTATGTCTATGAGTTATGTAAGGGCTATGATGATGTATCTTGATGGAAAGGGGGGGGCCAGGGGGGTGACATGTATGGTGACTCAGTGACCTTTACGCCCCATTCACAAACCGCGATGGCAGACACCATAGCGGTCGGAGGACATGAATTTTAGTCTCCCGCCTCAAAGAGGATGGACGACTATTAAGTTAGTGGCTGGTACGCTGTTTTTTTATTTTTCAGCTCAAATTAAACCTTTTTCCCAAAAGTGAGTCACTCAGACAATGATCTAATAACATTGCCAAGGGTTTGGAAAATTGTCTAAAATGCAAAAAATTTACTTGATATCAGAGTAAAAGAATTAAACTTGGAATGTTTAACATGAATATGTCAAATAAGACCTGAGAATAAATATGGATGGATTTGAAGCAAAAGTGGTATAAATTGAGGTGACTTATTACTCTAAAGGCAATCCCCAGCTCCACAAAACCCAAGTACTAGGTGATCAAGTCAATAAGCGAAAAGGCATTATGTAAGCATTGCTATTCTAAAGGAACAACATGAGCACAGATTGAAACCAGACCAGAATACCATTCCAGTAATCATGTCGTTCATGCAGAGAGTTGCTTTTATTCAAAGTCACAAATAGGGCGGTGTACAGATTTAACATTATTAATACATGTTAGACATACAAACTAGACAAATTTTATAACTGGGGGCAAGAAAAAACTTGTTGATGCAGAAACCAGTAACCTTCACCTTAGCACAAAGCAGTGATTATGGCTTCCGTTACAACTTCTAAAATCCGTACTCAGATTTGCACATGATGGCATAATTATATATTTAGGAATGGGCCTTATATGCATGATTTCAGATCTATGACGAAGCTCGGAAGCGAAGCTCAATGCAATGCAAACGAGGATCAAGTAAATGACCGTGCGAAAGTAATTAGACAAATATTTAATAGAGGCTCGGAGAAACTACCAAATAAGGCCCACCCCTTCTAAATATATCACATAATTACGGCTGCTGAAACTCTGAAATAAAAGACTGAAAACATCAGCACTTGTTTCACCGGTATCCGCATAAAAACAAGTCCCCTGTGGTCTAGTGGTAAATTCAGGCCTAGATAGTGAGAGGACCATCCATTCTCTTGATTCCTCTTCTCCTCGTCTAATCTTCTGCCTAGGTTGGAGACAATGTATTTTTGTCTTTATGTAAATCAATGCTCGCCATTTCTACGAGCCTCTAATATATTTTCAATTTCTCATGTGTTTATTTTATTGATACTCGCGTGCATTGCATGAGTTTCGCTTCAGCTTAGATTCTGCCAGGATCCTGCTATAAGGCCCCACCTTCTAAAGATATGTTTGGTTTCATAACTTTTTTGCGAATTTGATTTTGGTTGGAAACTGCATTAGTTGTGGATTCAGTGGGAAACCATGGTTTGCTTTTAAAGTCTAGTATTTTGTCTTTCCCATCTTTTGTAGCAGGTATATGTTAAAGATAGAACACAATCACATGGGTATGGGCAGGCGCGGATCCGGGAGGGGGCGGAGGGTGGAGGGGCTCGTGCCTCCTGGTAATTCTGCAAATCTTGCCATTTGGCAGTTACAGCCTTTCAGCCCCGTAATTTTGAGACATTTTCAAAATCCTGGATCCGCCCATTTGATTTTGCACAAGGGCGTGATTTTGCACAAGGGCAAAATACTTAGAATACATTCTGAAGGTTTGTTTACTTGTTCAAATACAAGTCCCATCCACTTTGGTGGAATACTTTTGAAACATGACTATTTATAGAACTGTAGGATACGGTCAATTTGTTGTGCGAGCTGGAAATCCGAGTTGTACCAAAATTATTTCCCTCATTGCATTGGACAATGGAAACCACAAATCTGCATAATCTGTTATCTCCAGTCAAAGGCTGGTATTCTGAAAGGGGGTCTAACTTTAGACCCGGGTTTAAAACAGGGTTAGTCCTACAGGAGTGGACCTTTTTTCCTTTCAAAATACTGTGAGAGTTAAATGTAACGGGTGAGAAAATTCCTTATGGATGTGCTGATCTGGCCCATCCTTGAGGAGTTTTCTCACCCATTACACCACACCTTTAGAATAATGTTGGAAGGAAAAAAAAGGTCCATTCATGTAGGACTAACCCTGGTTTAAACCCGGGTCTAAAGTTAGACTCCCTTTCAGAATACCAGCCTATAATGTTAGTGACTGTTTCCAATTGTGATCTGTCATTTTGTATAACCAAGGACTACACCCACTCATACAAATGTTATCCAGTCAGCAACAGTAGTGGGGAGTTTTCACTACTACTGTTGCTGTCACTTTGAATAGGTTTGAACCCATCATCAGACAAGTTTTCTTTGCTCCACTCGGACATAATTTATTGAACAAGGAGAATACTTAATAATGCAGTAATTAGTGTGCAAAGCTCAACCCTTATAATAAGCTATGTAGTACACCAGAGTTACAGTTAATATAGCTAATATGTTAAGTTACACAATGTACATTGAGTCTTTAACCCCCTGAGCACTACTTGCTGTTGCCTAAAAATGCTGAAAAGGGCCAAAAAGAGGCAAAAATTTGGTTTTTATGCTTTTTGTCGAATAAAGATTAACATTTCGGTAAAAAAGTCCACTTCTGCCAAATTTACTCCACCCCTTTTGCAATTTTGTGGAGAAGTCTCCTTTTGAAAAAAAAATCCCCTCCATTAAAAAATCCTGGTTACGGGCCTAAGTGTACAGTAAAGAGGCTAAAAAGATAGTAATTTCATATTGTAAACATAATGTATTGTTTTGTAGTTTATAATCAAATGAGTGTGTGTTTATTAGAGGTCTGTATCATGTATTTGAAACTTGTGTATAATTACTATGTGCAATATTTTTGACTTAAACAATGAAATATATAGAGTACAAATATTCATATATGCTAATTCATGACAAGAGTAACATTTATTCTGTATTATAAGAAACATTGACCTACTTGTGTGTATTGTGGGCCTTTCCACTTATTGTGCCAGAAAACTTGACTGCTTTTTCAGGTATTGTATATAACTTAGGTTAAGGAGCCATAATCAACATAGTGATTCTGGAGCACAGTCATGCTTGTGATGTGGGACCACAAACTGAACCTTGTGGGGCACTCTTGATTTTTTTTTCTGTTTACATGTCCTAACCCATGAATATCTTTTTTGTAATATATATTCATTATTTGGTGTTCATTCTACTTTATTGTCTGGAGCACAGTCATACTTGTGATGTGGGACCACAAACTGAACCTTGTGGGACACTCTTATTGACATTTTCTGTTTACATGTCCTAACCCATGAATATCTTTTTTTTTAAATGATATATTCACTCTTTGGCATTCATTCTAGTTTATGGTCTGAAAGCACAAGTCATTAACATTATGTGGAACATACAACTAATTGTACAGTAGTTAAGTTACAACCAATTCCAAATGAGATTGAGATGTTTAACATTTCCCCTCAGCCATTATTGGTGGAGTTACAGGGTTATCAAAGCAGGTAGATGTCAGAGGCTTGCTTCACAAATGTATTCCAAAATTTGTGGGCTGACGTGATTATGAAAACTGTGAGGCAAGTTTTTAGGCACACATCAGAGAAGAAGCTAAATAAGATATTAATCAGTGAGCATTATTGTGACCCATAACCACCCATAAGTTGATATTCTTGAATTTTTGGTACAGCTGAGAGCATCCCTAATTAAACATAAAATAACATCATAATCATCTCTAATTCTCTATACTATGTGTATTTCCAAAGATATAATGAAAATATGCAGAAGGTATTCTTGAATTATTTTTATTGAAAATAATATTAAGTTCAAGGTCCACAATTTGATAATTTTTGTGGTCATGTCATCTTTGCAAGTCTATAACTCTTAATATAGTATCGGGTGATTTACAGTGGTTTTGTGGGCGAGGGTCACCATTGATACCATATCTATTCAATTCTGTACTCTAATATTCCAAAGATCAGCAAAGTGTGAAGTAATCTTAAGTTGCTTGTTCGAGTTTCCATTTGAGATGCATCCAAGTTAATTTGTCTGTAAGATCTCATAATTGTTAGCTAATTATTGACAAGAATACAATGAGTAGATTTGTAAAATGCTTCCCTGGTTTGGGTTATTATTTTTAGCAAATAAAGTTTTGTGTGTAAATCATATCAAAGTTTTTTTTTTGTAACAGGATTGTAAATTGAACATATTTTGAGAATTACACATGGTTTGCTTACTTGCTTAGCCTTACAAGGTCATCATTTTGTGATGAAAATATGTTATATTCCTTTAAAAAAAAGTATAAGTGTACTTCATTCACGACTACAATTTGTTGGCAGCTTATCAAATTTTTAATATGGCAGGCATAATTTTAGTCCAAATACACACAATATTTGCACAATTTGAAAGCAAAAGTCAAATAACGCTCTCAAATAATATGTTTGTACACACTTGAAATTGCAAGTTGCATGTTTTGGGGAACACCACATATAAACTCAATTCCTGACTACACTGAATGTGTGTGTATAGCAAGTAAATTGCGCCCTGGAAATTGCACAATCGGGGATTTTCTAGTCTGTGTCACAACACTATATTCCAATGATCATGAAACATTTTGAAATGCGCAGTAGGGGATTTCCAGGAACAGTTTACAGCTAGTGACACCAACTCTTTCCTGACTGTACTAAATTAATTTCAATTCTGAAGCTATGTTGTAGACAGCACAATGATAGATATGATTAACCTCTGCCCCATGCTATATCCCCCTGCATATGATTATGTAACAGTAAATGGCAAAATAATATATAGTGTGTCCCAAAATAATCTTAATAGTTAGATGACAAAGAATTTTTAAAGTGTGGATACCTGCATGATATTTGTAAAATGGTTAATAAAATGCAATGATCCAGCTTGTTGTATAAATTTTATACCACTTGGATCAGTGGTCTTGAAAAGCTATGCTTCATCAAACAAAGGGGTCCAAAAATTATCTGCTTTTCAAAGCTTCATTAATAAATGACATTTTGTTTGTTATTGATTTTTCTTTCTTTTCCTTACCTAATAAAGCAAAAGAGTACACAGTAAATGAAAACATATTGCACATTTTAACCACATATTGCACAGACTTTTAAATCAATTCAAATGCCTCATCAAACTTCGAAAAAACTTCATTTAAGTATATTATATAAAACATTAACAGGTGACATGTTTTTGTTCAATGAAAAACCCCTCAGGTTGATGGTTAACCCAGAGCTTTGTATAAGACCACCAATTTCAATTAGAATAAAATTTATCTACAGCTTGATATTCCCTCTTAATGTGACAATTTAAAAATATCACGCAGGTATCCATATTTTTCAATAATGCTTTGCCATCTATCACTTTTTTGGGACACATTATACCATTACAAAAATAACTCAATAGCAACCTGAAAGGAAATTATATAAAATGTTAAGTAATTAGATACGCAGCAGTAACTTACAGGTTGACTAACAGATGTTAAAAATAGAATGTCACTGTATCAGTTCAACAGTTATCTATTGTTTTGGGGAATTTCCAGTAGTACCAAGAAACCCAAGGCAATGTTCAAAGTACAAGGATAATTGTGATTGCGACCTGGAGATTGCAAGGCCAGGGGACTTTTTATGACATGGTGCTATTAGAATGTCAGGAGACAGTTTGCATGTAATACATCAGGGGATTTCTGAGAACAAATTTGTTTGAACGTGCCCCAACTGGATGATTGCCATTGAGTGTGCAAATTCCTTCAAAAAATTTGTATAGCAGTTTGACAATTTTATCATGAATGGGATGATTTTGTATATTTAGCATTGTAAAAAATGCTATACAAGCCAAAATTTGTGTAGCAGATACTTCAAAATGGGTAGCATTTTGCTATGCTAAACAGGGGAATTTGCACACTGTTGCCATTATTGAATTCATGTACCAGATGTTCTAGAGCTTTCTAGTGCTATTCAAACTATTTTTTTCAGTTAAAAGTAATAATACACACAAAAAAGTTTGGAAATATTTCCAAAAAAACCCTGCCCAGGTTGATTCAGAATGGCCATCATACATTTTTGTGTGAATCATAGTGAGAGGTAGCCATGGTATCAATGCCCCCCATTTGACACTGACCAGCATGACTGGCTCACCCACTGTCTACATAGCTAACTTTCTTTCACCCTTCCAATTTACCATTAAGGAAACAAGCCTGATCTTTTAATATTTGGGCTCATTTTGGAGGTAAATGCAAGTATGTATGTATTATGCCATCAGTACTGACCCAGTGGACATGATGTGATACATTCATTAGGTATTAGTACCGTACCTTAACCATTTTGAGTTTAAACAAGTTATCTGAAAAAACTTATTTGAATATGTTATGGATTAAAGTCATAATTTGAATAAATATTCAAAAACCAAAATCTGTATTATAAATTTGTTGCCAATTTAGTGTGGTTACTTCTAAATCAATTGAGGGTCTTTACCCATATAACAGGTTGCAGCCTTCCCCCAGCATAGCTGCAGTGTGCTGTAGCCCACTGCAGCCCATGTACTTCATACCCCATTGACAGAGATTATCCAGCTTGGCTGGCAAAAACCTGCAGTCTGGTATATGAGTATGAGGCCCTGAAGGGAATATGTCATTGACTGTGCAGTCAGTGTTATTATGTACGTATACGTGTGAATATACCAAAGCAATAAAAGCTAGGCATGAAACAATTACTGGACAAATGATTTTATTTGTGTGATTCCTTTAATACCAAGATTTCAAGCTTTTCATTATGATGTAACAATTTTGCTGCTGCCTGCTAGTCGGGGTGGGGGTGGGGGTCAATCATTCTGTCTGCCTCTGTCTGTGTGTTAAAGTAGCCTGTAAGTTTAGGTGCCATTAAACATTAAATCTAATTGCAAACAAACAAGTGCAGTATGAGCACCATCCATTAGCTGATGAGGTCAAAGGTCACATTCCAAGATCATCTGAGGTCAAGTTGTAAGAAAAGGTAAAGTAATCGCAAAAGCAAGCGACACTAGTGGTTCGAGAACCACCTTGTTGAGTGTAAGAGTTACCAAATATCAAAATACACGTCTGTGGACCTGAATTTTTTGGGAAAAAATTTGCGCTTGCAGTTTGGCACTATTACTCAAACGATAGGTCAAGTCCCATTTTTGTGTCACCTGAACGTTGTGTCACCTGTCATGGGAACAGTAATCAGTTGGCCATTCTGTCTGGATGCCTGGCTGCTTGTCCGAATGTTAAAGTTACATGAACGTTTCGGTGCCATTTAAAAAGTTGAAGTCTAAATGCAACCAAATTCAGGTCATAATATATGGAAATCTGCATATGTTGATGAGGTCAAAGGTCACATTCCAAAGTTAAAGGTCAGGTCATCTGAGGTCAAGTTGTGAGATGGTTAAGTATTAAAAGCTGCTTGAAAGTTTTGGGATCTATGCGTCAGGTGACGATAATGATGTACAGACCACTCGCTTCCTGAATTTGAAGCTTTTGAACCAAATTTTGTTGAAATTCTGGGGCTTAATTGGATTAAAAATAAGCTAAAAGAAAGGACATGCAAAAGTGTGAGTGTTTTGTAGTTAACCCTTTGGGCCTTGAAGTTGTAGGTGACAAATTTCACTTAGATCAAAGTTGTTCATTTTTTTACACCAAATTATGGGAGAGTGGCGTGGTCTAGCGGTTAGAGAGCTTGCCTTTGGACCCAATGGGTGCTGGTTCAAATCACAGTGGGGCCTACTTGCTGGATTTATTCTAGGTACTCAATTCTGGATTTAATTTGTAGAGGAGCTATTGATTAAAATCAGAATTGCCACTCTCCTCATGGTTCATTTGATATGGGCAAATGAACCATGAAAGCTCTCACTGTACCCATTGTGTGTGTCTCGTCAATGTTTGGATGTAGCAACAGGGCGCTGATTAAGCTGCTGCCATTTGTAAAGTTGCTTTGTCTCTGTCTAAAATATGTTAATTAAATAATGTTAAGCGCTGTGATACTTGGTTTATCCTTGTAAGAGCGCTATATAAAATGCCTGCATAGAATAGAATGCACTGTCATGACTATATTTGGAATCAACATGAAAAAATGCATTCAAGTGAATCCAAACAAGCCTAGTCTTAGGTCAGTGGTTTTTGAGATGGCTTCCTAAATGACTTGTAAGTTGTAGTCATTTGGGAAACCATCTCAAAAACCACTGTAGTAGGAGAGTCATAGGTGGCACACTTTAGAGAACCCTACACAAAATACACTTAAAGGTTTGAGAAGTGTTTTAGGACAATTTGAGGGTGTTGATTTTGAATATGCTGCTTGTAAAATTGCCTAGTTGAGGGAAAGTTGGTTGAAGGGAAATTACAAGATTTTCTGATAAATTTAGGACAATAGCATTATTAGTGGTAAAAGAAACAATTTGAGAGCAATGCATCGGTCGTCCGTGAGCTCTGTTTTAAATAATAATAATGTCATGAGCACATATTTGCTAAAATAAATAGTACTATTTTTGAGTGAAAACTAGAACTGAAAACAATATACATTACTCAAGGGTGCACAGCACTTGTTTTTTTTTTTTTTTTTTTTTAAGCTAAAAGAAAGGACATGCAAAAGTGTGAGTGTTTTGTAGTTAACCCTTTGGGCCTTGAAGTTGTAGGTGACAAAATTCACTTAGATCAAAGTTGTTCATTTTTTACACCAAATTATGCACTGTCATGACTATATTTGGAATCAACATGAAAAAATGCGTTCAAGTGAATCCAAACAAGCCTAGTCTTAGGTCAGTGGTTTTTGAGATGGCTTCCTAATGACTTGTAAGTTGTAGTCATTTGGGAAACCATCTCAAAAACCACTGTAGTAGGAGAGTCATAGGTGGCACACTTTAGAGAACCCTACACAAAATACACTTAAAGGTTTGAGAAGTGTTTTAGGACAATTTGAGGGTGTTGATTTTGAATATGCTGCTTGTAAAATTGCCTAGTTGAGGGAAAGTTGGTTGAAGGGAAATTACAAGATTTTCTGATAAATTTAGGACAATAGCATTATTAGTGGTAAAAGAAACAATTTGAGAGCAATGCATCGGTCGTCCGTGAGCTCTGTTTTAAATAATAATAATGTCATGAGCACATATTTGCTAAAATAAATAGTACTATTTTTGAGTGAAAACTAGAACTGAAAACAATATACATTACTCAAGGGTGCACAGCACTTGATTGCTCCTTATTTTGGGAGTTGTGGGTAGTAAAACAAAACCCTTGTGAGTCTTTTGGGGACTAGTTTCCTCCAGTGGGGGTGGTAATTCTATGTGTATTTCAGTGGAGTGTTTATTAAGTGTTTTGCCCTTCGGAAGCCTGTATGGCGCTCTAAAAATGTTCATAAGATTTCAAGACTAATGGATATTTCTTTAAACTGGTTTGATTTTTATATAGAGCAGTACATTACCATTCCACACTTGCTCATACTAGTAAAAAATGAGGTTCTGACAAATCATCAAACAACCACTCCCTCGCATCAGGGTTCTATTTGCAACGTTAACACCGCGAGGTGCCACAATCCGTATCTGATCAGGATTTAAATGAATTGCGGCATCTTAAAAATGGCATAAAACAGACTAATTCATAAGAACCTTGTCTTCAAACAATTTGTTAATTATATCACTTTTAAATACAATTTAGTCAATAGATGTCTTAGGATTGAGCCTGTCTGTCTTTAAAAAGGAGAAAGCAAATAAACAAAAATTGTTTTGAAATGTATTTGAAGGCCACACAACAATAAGTCAATCCTCATTTCAGGGAATAGTGGGTAGTTCCGGTAAATAAAATCAAAACCTGCATGAGCCACTTCGCAGTCTTTTGGGCACTGGTTTCCAGTGAGAGTAATATAGTCCAATAAAAGTAAAAAGAGTAGTGGTCATCAGTGACATTACTAATCTATGCAGAAATGATAGGCCTTTGATATCTGGACCTCATCCGATGTGGCTATGAGTCGTAAATTTCAAGTCAAATGGCTCTGTTCATTATATCAATAAATTGCAACTTCTTTCAAAGCTTAAGATTAAAGGGAAATGCATTTTAAAACATTAAAATATGTCACATGGGGTGCAAATCAGAGTTCACGATGCAATATTTTTACTTGTATTTCAATGGAGGATTTATTTAGTTGTGTGATCTCTCAGTGGTGACCATGGCAATAAAGAACATGTCATGCATACAAATGTTGTTTTTAATTTTTTTTTCATTACCAATTGGTTATTTTATGCTTTTAGATTATACATGTAAGTTTTAATTCTATTCTTAACACATAAAAACCTGGACTTTTACACTCATTTTTAGGCCACAAGGTGCTAGAACTTGGGGATTTTTTAGCATGATCATGAAATGTCTTGTAGTTCTTTAACTTCTTGAACACTTTATCATTAAGTACTGACACATGTTTAGTATAGATACATTGCAATGCATTATGGGATTGATTCAAAACACCCTCTGGGTTCAACCTTATTTTGAGCCCTTTTGGCTTAAAGACACTATCAGTGATTTGCTAAATCAGAAAACCGAAAAAAATTATAAAAAATCAGTTTTTTGCATGTCTGTAACAAGTACAGGTATTCGAACATACCCTGCAAATGGTAGGACCATAAGCAACCTAATAAGGACAAAATCGGATATTTCATTCATTGCTGTCCGTACGGACACTTACTACAACATGTAATTGAATGGAGATTCATATTTTTGAACACCGCCATTTTCTTCCTTTCTTTCAATTCTTCAGTTGGAACAAGTAACTTAAGAGAATTCTACAGACGTATATCCTTCACTTTTGAGCTATTCCTGCAAATTTGAAATATTTTTACTCTTTCGGGAAAATCACTGATAGCGTCGGATGAGATATAGTGGTAGTATGTGAAGATTTAATGCTTATTCTTATGTAGTTAATAGAAACAATGAATAAAAGCTATTAAATTGGGGAATTGTGAGAGCGAATTCAATTTTGCTAGTGGACTTACATTATGGGCAGCAATATCAAAAAGCAAATTGTGTGTCAAAAACAAGAATACTCAAAATACTTGTGCAATGAAACATGAACATAATTATACTAAGATGGGATATGACAGCCACGCTTAAGCCATGTGTCATCAAATATAAATACACAATACAAATTTAAGTCAGAAGACTAAAATTTCCTCGGGGCCCTTGCCCCCTAGTGGCTACATGCCTTTGTACAATAATGTATGATTTTCAAGAGGCTGATAAAAACTATAAAATGTACTGTACAATTATTAGCTATTGTTATGCACTATTTAAAGCTATTATGGTATACTACTGACTTAGCTCAATAATATGCACAAAATAGACAATTACACTTTCCAATACTTTTTAAAGTTCATTGGAAACTGAGACTAATGAACATTACATGCTAGCATAGAATACCCTTTCACAATTACTTCCCTAATCAAGGTACAGGTGTTAGTGATACGCTGTTCTTAAAAAGAACAACATATTTTTTAAGAGCACCATCAATTTTGAAATGCCAAACTTCTGTCCCTGTTCTGTCCATCCAAAATGAAATAGGGTCATTTTCGTGAGATGGTCCTAACTTGATTTGCATCAACCAACAAAACAGCAATTTAATGTGTAGAAATGTACACTGTGCTATATCATATTGGAAACATATTTTCAGCAGCCGTTGAATTAGAATCAGGGATCCCAACAATAATTCTAATTACAACATTCTTCCTGTTGTGACCAATAAAGAACTTTTATGAGCTTTACAAGTCACAGGTATCATATAGTTTCCTGGCCAATTCCCTACATAACTCTGCAAACATCTCAAAATATTTGAAAATTGGGGGTGCTCTTAAAATATAGTGCTTATATTGCTAAAGGCTGACTCAGAGATTTGAATCTGATTTTTTTTTTGTGTAGTAATTAAAAATATCCTCTAATCTAAAGATAGTCACCTAAATGCGTAATTCCAAAGTTAGAGATGAATCGTCTTGTTTCTTTTTCATGCATTTGAATTTATGCATAGTATAACAGTACGCTAATATGATACTGTGTAACACAAAATTCCGGATCCGGATTTTATAACAAAGTTGTGATTTCCTATATGAAGGACTCGTTTCCGAGCTAGTTATTTCCACACAGTGATTAGTTATAATGGAAAGCATTAGGTACATGCAAAACACACAATTTGTTGTGAAAAATTATTGTCGCCCTTATCTGGAATCTCTGAGTCGCCTTACGTAATTCACCCGCTCCACAGACTTAGCCAAAGCATCTGCACTGCCGCACCCCGTGTCTAGAGGCCAGACGGGTGCCGATTTTTGAAGAACGGCTACAATTCTTCTCCATTGAAAACTGCTGTGTTTCTGCTAGGTCCAGATAGGAGTGTTTTTTCTTCCCACAATGCATTTCTTCCAATACAATATTACCCATTTGCCCGATCCCCGAAATGCAATCTCATTCGTGCCCATTTCCATCCTGGAATTGTACCAGAGGTCATGTTACAAAAAAAATTGTTTGTTTCGACAGTCGCCACAGTGCCTAAAATACAATACAAAGTACTTTTCATGTGAAAGTTAATCTTACAAAAATGGTAGAAGAATCTATGGAACAAAAACATCGAGGCCTGGTGTTGAAATTCCCGACAAAACGTGATATTTTTGATCGTAACTGTGTGCCCTACTTGTCACCTGGAAGATTACATAACTATAGTGCAACGTCACAGATATGGTAAGTTTTCTGGAATTCTCTTGATCTACCTAACCGTAATGTTTTTTAGCCGACTTGAGGCTGTTAAAAGTTCCCGGATGGAAATGGGCCCCCCCACCGAATGATATGCATTTCGGGATTGTGCAAATGGTCTATTAATGCACTGGTTGTCACATGAGTTTATAGTGACAAACAGTACATAAATAACAGAACTCGTCCAATCTTGCAATTTTGGTACTTTTTTGCAGTGACAACCCGTGCAAAATTGTATGGGGAGAAATGCATTGTAGGAAGAACACTATACATCCTCTTGGCTAGGTTTAGTGGGTTCACTTCGTCCTTCATGATGGACTACAGGGTAACTGATGAGCATTATGTACAGTGGACATGTTATATCCATCAAAGTCCTAAGGAAACAAATCGGCTTAGCTATGAATCCAGCAAAATCGGAAAATCGTACACAGATACGCTATATGTTAATGGCTGGTGGACGTATCTGAGAAATCGTCGCATTAAAGGATAGCACGATTGTCACTCCACATCAAAAAATCATCAAAATTCCTATTTTTATATTTTTTGTTACTGCCATGGATAGGCAATATACCTGCAAGTGTTGGCTTGAAATCCACTTATTAAAGAAAAGGCAGTAACTTTTATCTGAAATTCTGGATTTCTATACGTGCGTAAAATTCCGACTTGAGATCAAAAGCCTTTCCCGGTGATAGCACAGATTTTCATCGTGATATTTGGTGCACCATATCATACATTTTGACCTCAAACACAACATTAGTGACTTTGTTTATTCTGTACTGGTGTAAACCAAATCATTTGTTGAGTGCCGATTTTGAGACGCCGTCCCTGTGTGTCTATTTTTGGGGACGTCGACCAATTTCCTCCAAATCATTTATTTTTTTCACTATTTGGTGGTTTGTTTTTACATTAAAGCCGTTATATGGAATTGTACACCTTCTCCCTGATTTCTATACATTTCCCCATTTTTTCGATTTTTCGCAATTATCGCTGCTAATCCCTTTCAATAATCCTGTCATGGTGTTAGTAACTGTCTGATATAGCCTGCTGATCCAAGGCTGACAAATTTTTTGTTTGCAGGACTTGTTGCTCAATATGATTAAATCATAAATTCAGAGACTCCTCAGAAAACTTTAAACTAAAAATCTATCATAAAAAATATATCTAGCCACAATAAAAGAATATACATCTCAAAAAGTCATTTTTGAATACTGAAAAAGTTCTGAGAGTTCATTTTTTACAAATCTAGCAAAACCACGAAAATAACCTACTTCATCGAAAGTTCAGTTCATGATCACAGTGCTTCATACATCTTCAACCTATTCATGCTTTTTGGCTTTGAATTGGCATTGATTTAAAAAGTCAAATGTTCATTCCAAGTGGAAGGATTAAAGGACATTCAAATGTTTTGTGGGAAGGGCACGCCTCTTTCTTTTTTTTTTTTTTTTTGACAAATCAGATTTTTGCATATACAATTAGCCTACCTCCAAATTAATGATGTCCCACAATAAAAATGCATCATCTTTTGGTTAATGTAACTGGAGCACTTTTTATTTTAAATTTCTGGACTTAATTGTTAGTAGCATAGTGGCGTATTGGGACACTGGAAATTTAAAACTGAACATAAAAATAAAACCAAGTATTACATTAATTGGATTGTTAGCATTATGTGTTATTTTGTGGTCTCTGTAAGACCTAGGCCAGAACTATGCACAAACAAGAAGATATCCCAACAGGATCTCTGAAAGGTCCCTTTAAGACTAATGTGGCTGAGCTAGCATGTTTTTTTCTTGGTTTTTGGTTATAAATGTTACAAACCCACTTTTCAGAATTGTTTTTTAAAATAATAGGACATGATTGGTGAGATAAGTATTGTATTGAGGTAATTAAGGCTTTCACACTACGCTGGTGATCAGGACATGTTTTTTAACGGTGCATTTCGTGATTCCATCATCTTCTTTTTTAATTCACTGACACTTTGATACCTTGAGAAAAAGCTTATTCTCAAAATTTGAGCTGATCCCGATCTGTCGTTAATTGTGTTATGAGCAATTACTCGTTTCCCACGTTCCCATAGGCTACTGTGGCTGTAATTTCTGTCCATTTCGGACAGAACATACAAACTTGCAGACTTACTTCAGATGCGACCGAATTTGCACCGTAAGATTGGGCACACAGGAATTACTAAGGCCACCGGTTTCAGATGCGATAAAAAATCTCAACACTTTTTAGGTAATTCGGGGGACGAGGCTGTGGATCAACGAATGCCCCTTTAGTTCCCTAATAAGTTCTACTTCTACTTCTACACTCGGCTAGAGTGTGTTACAAACACTATACCAAATACCCTACTCCCAACCCTACTTCAATTTCCCATCTCATGAGCAATCCTGTGTTCCATTAAATACTGAATTTTGTACTTTTCACATAATTCTCGGCTCTGCATTCTATAAAGAATTTATCTTTCTAATGCTTTAATGTTACCAAGAATTAATTTTTATTGTCAGTTTTTGAACATTGAATTATGGTCCAAAAATAGCTACAAATGTTCATATATTCAGGTTTTGGGACCTAACTCCACCCGCAAAAAAGACAACATTTGGGCCTAATCCAGGTTTAACTAAGTTTAAATTGTTGATTGGAAATTTACACTTTTTAACTGAATTGGAAGTGTTTTCATCTGATTTGAATTGATTTCAACTGGAGAACTGTGGCAAATCTAACTGCACTCTAAATTTCAGGGATTTAAAAGTTAATCCTTTGGGATTGTAGCCCAATCAAAAATAGATTTCAAAATCAAATCCTATGTTGCCTTAGATTCCATTGTTAATAGATTTGAAATAAAATCTATATGATTTAATTTAATGCCATACAAGATTCATTTTAAAAATCCTATACATTGATGGATGGTCCTAACTACAATCCTAAAGATTAACTTGTTAAATCCCTGTAGAGGTGTGGGGCTCTACTCGGTCTTAAAAATCCTTCAAATACTTAGTTTAAACCCAGTTAAAACCTGTTAATCCAGTTAAGTAAATTTGAAATGCATTTGGATAAATGCAAATGTTTGGTTAATCTGCCCAATTTACCACCTTGAGCCTGAATTTGCCGTCAATCACACAAACTAACTGAAAAATCATGTCTAAAAACTCAAAGAAATTAATAAACGCAGTTCTGTTCAAAGTGGTTGTCTTCCACACCATTCAATGAGAAAAACCTGGAGGTGGAAAGCTGGTATGAGCGTGGTAAATGACCTGTGAATGACTGGCTACCCAGATTGTCACAAGCCCTGGTAGCTGGGGGAACCACCTGGAGCACACCTACTAGCCGGTGTGTGATAGCCTCCCAGACTACCTTCATCCTGGCTGTCAACATGACTTCACCTGGCTGGGCAGTAACTGGGTTACTTGTGGGCCTGCCACTTACCCCTTTTTTTCTGCTTTCTGTAGAGACATCAGTGTCTTCTCCACTATTGCCTCAGCCAACCTTGTAATGATCTGCTCAGTTTTTCCGGCTGATGGCTTTCTTGCTGACTCTGTGAGTTGATGTTTGAGTCCTTCATGCTAGGGAATTACGTTAGCATAGCTAGCAGTGTTATCTGAAGCCCATTTGGCAGAAGTCCGTTCTGCTTTCGAATGACGGTTTTCGTGGAGTGCGGTTGAATGTCGCACAGCAGAGAAGAACTTGTCTCGCCTCTTGGTGGAGGATTGGACAGGAGAGTCGAAGGACCATTTCCTGGTGGAACAGATGCTTTCGCCTTTCACTTGCCTTTCTTCTACATCCTGTCTGCTCCCATCCATCGTCGTCGTCGTATCCGGCTTGATGTCAAACTCATTGTAGGTGCTTCCAGTGGGACTTGTTTGAGAAGCATCTGCATCAGACCCTTGACGTGACCTCTGAGAAGCTTCCTGGACTTTCTTGATATGTCTAGCGCTTTCCTGGTGCTGTTTCATTGGCGCTGGACCGGACACAGAGATTCTGCAATAGTGGCAGTAGTTCTGCTGCTGTTGTTGGCCATTGGTTTGCGCACTTGACTGTAGATGTCGCTTGCTTTCTTCGTGTGTGCTTTCTGCCAGCGTAATGAGAACTTGCATGATCTATAGATGTGAATTTCACATCACAGATTACACAGTGTTCTTTACTTAGTGTTTCCATGATTACCAGTGACGAGGCAAGCAAATGGTGATATTCAATGAATAGTCTCGGCTAAATAGCAGATAATTGCACTTGTTAGCTTGGTTTACCAACAACACAGTTCTTCTTTAGACTTGTACAACAACCAACAGATGTTGCAGATTTGTTGGGTATAGGGTTTTGCAACTGTCGGAGAGAAAGTATAATTAATTGCTAAAATTTGTGCAACACAAATTTTGCATACTACCTGAAAATTTCCCAGGGAAAATTTTAGGATCACACATTTCATAAGCTTTTGGAAATTAGTAAAGAGCATAACGCATGCTTTCAACAATATAGATTAAAGCCACGATCAGTCATTTTTTTCCAAAATCAAAATGCCCATTTTGTCCTCTAAATTGCTAGTGTTAGGTCATATCACACCTTAATTAATGTTCATCGTGAAAACAGACATTAAACACTTTTTGAGCGGTCCTGAAGATGCCATTTACGACTGTTTTTGCACCTAAAAAAGTCGGATCCCGACTTTTATTAGGCAAACAAAAGCATAAATCATCATTCTTGACAAATATGGGGCGTTACGCTTAGCCACTTACGGTGGTCTTTACTACATCAAACAATTACCAACACAACAGGGCAAAACAAATGCACTTTTGATGAAAAATAGGGGGGGCGCTGTTGTTACATTTTGAAAAAAAATCTGCTGATAGTTCTTTACACAGCTTCAAGTGGCAGCGCTGTCACAAAAGCCCAAGTGGTAACTGGGTATTCTGGTCGGGTAATCAACTAATTCAAAAAAAATGCGAGAGCCTGTCACCAGTCTCGATACTAATTTGCATTATCAGGTAATCAAATCAATTTTAACCTATGTCTGTCAGTCTCATATAGGGGTATCAATTTGACTTTTCAGTCTCAGTTAGAGTAAAAATTTAACAGGACTCTATAAAAATGATGATTTTGGTGTTGATATCATGACAAACAGAACAGACACTGGAGACACTCCATAAGAGAGCTCACCTAGACTTAAAAATCCCAGGTTAAATTCCAATTGTACTAAATATTGCTTGGGCCCCAGACTTGAATACAGAGTCCCACTATAATGGTTCTGGTTCTCGTATCGTGTATCAATTTGAACAGACTGGTCTTGGATAGGGGAGCCATTTCTCTGTTTTTCTTGTCTAAATAATAGGTCACCGTCAAAACCCTTTTAACTTGGGTGGTTTACGCCGGGCAACAAAAGTTAGTAGGGGATCCCCCGGGGAAGGGGTTTGCCTCACAGAGTGTTGGCTTAACTTGCTAAATCCATGAAAGCATAGTAACTTATAGTGGATTGCACAGAGTGTTAATGCTCTGGGGTCGGCTTTTGGGGGTGGGGGGGGGGAAGGGAGGGGGAATCTCATTCTAAAGGTTCATGGTGTGGGCCATCCTTATGACATAGATCTTTTTTTCATGAGAAATCCTTTATATTCCAGGCTACAGACCATGTTGACCTTGTTATAAAATATATATAATGTTTTTCAACGGTTCCTAGACCATTTTCTGTGAATCTGAATCCGATGGTGCCAGACGAAAACCTTGAGCATTTTTCAAAGAAACCAAAAATTCAAAATGGCCACCAAAACACTACAAACTCATATGTTTAATTACTCAAAAGTGTGTAATTTTTTTGGCCTGTCAAGTCACAACACCGCATTGTGACCAATTCAAGTAAGATTCATTAACCACACCTTTAATAGATTTAATATGGCCGCCAATACAACAAAGCATCTGATATTTATTTTACTTTGACTCGTAAATGTGTAAATTTGTAATATATATCCATGCTTTAGAGAGCAATCAATATATTAATAGAACCATTGGAATGCTTCAACAATTTAATAATCAATCAAATCAATAACCCATTCAAGATGGTCCAAAATGCAAAATTCATAACTCATATATTCAAGACTGCCATGTTTTGTGTATATCACTATAACTAACTCATTCAGAGGAATTTAAATATCATAACATCATCAATTGCTTGATATCCGGCAATATTGCATCCTAGATAGGCGTTACCAAATTGGCCCCCCTTTTTTTGCAATATCAATCAGTAAGGTCAAATTCATGCCGCTAATAAGGCTAAGATATATTTTGTGGTTTTTTAACTCCTATATTATCACTTCCAAAACCCAGTAATGCTATCTTAAAGTGTCTTTGAGTCTTGATTCATCAATTCCAATCTGGATGCCAGTGTGAATGGACGCCCAACACCCCTGCAAAAGAACACCTCATCTCTAGACTATTGGTGATCGGACTTTTCGGGGCACGCTTCGTCAATGTTCATTATTCCACCAGCCATATTGGATACCCATCTTGGATGGCTTCTTCTGCATCGATTCCTCTGATTACCTAATGATGTGTACATTGATCTGATTGACTTACCAGGGATATATCACAAACATTGCAGTAGTAGGTTAGACACAGCTATCCAATTATATCTATATTAGAGTATCGGAAGCCATCCTTGGATCTATAATGAAGGAATTTAGAATCACACATCACATTTTTTTAAATAGTTCGTATGATTTTAATTAATTTCTTGACTGCCAAAACACCAGGATAGATACCAAATTACCAACCTGTCAGTCCAAAAGTAGTTCACACGATCAGACACTTTATTGTAATTGACGGCCTATTGAATTCATTGGTTACGAGTGGTTTCAGAATCAATTGTTAATTGTCATACGAATGTTTTTACGAGACGGCGAAAAATTACACTTTTGAGTGCACAAGAGATGAATATTTTGTGTTTTGGTGGCCATTTTGATTTTTTGCGTTTCTACAAAAATGCGCAAGGTTGCTCGTCTGTCTGTGCAATCCATCGGATTCAGAATCAGCACCAAAAACTGGTCCTCGAAACCGTCGAAAACCAATTAATCTAATAAAACCAGGGTTAATATTAGTTATCAATGAATATGTAGCCTGGACTATTACTCCATGGTCCTTTTCAAAAATATTGCCTCACAAACACAGCTAAAATCCAAATTTATCTGGGGCTCTTGCACGACCCACCCCCCCCAAAATACTTTTGATATTGGTATTATTTGGAAGCAAAATCCTTAAAAATGGGTACCATTTTCTACCCATGACCCTTAGAAGGTTTTGAGTCCTCAACCGCACCTACCCCGACCAAAGCAAAATGTGAGTACCCCCAGTCCCTGGAAAATTTTTCATGGTAGAATGCTCTCATAGTAGGATTTCTGGGGTTTTTTTGGGGGGGATGGTTGGGTTATTTACAGAAATTAAAATTTTAATTAAAAACAGGACTTTAACCCTCAGGGGGGTCCCCACTCGCCCAATAGTGAACTTTCCTCTGGTGCACTACAACACAACCAAAAGAATACCCCTTTGATAATCGGGCCCACATGACCTCATCACCGACCCCAATCAGAGTACACTATATATGAACCTGGGCAATGGTGGGCTGACAAGTTTGGCTGCAACTTGCACAGGGGCTTGGACAGGAGTAACCAATTACAAAACTTTAAAAGAGAACCTGTATCAAGAATAACTTACACCATATAAGCAATAAAAACAATTTTGAACACTATAGAGTGTGTTCATGGGAAACGAAATTGTACTAACCATAACAATCGAATTAAAATCATTTTGTTCTGACATGGCGCTATTTGAAATTCTCCGCTACTGTAAGCTGGGAATATGTATTTTGGTTATGCAATACGGACGACACAATAGCGTCATTTCTTCATCATACATGATGCTTTCATAATGTGTATTTCCTATGGCATGTATGACCTAAACGTGCCGGTTGCAAATCGCAATAGCACATTATACACTAGCGCGATTTTTTAAATAGCACATGGTCAGACTAGAATTGGTTTTTAATCATTGTTAGGGGTTAATATATTCCGTTTTTCTAGGAACCCTCGATCTGTGGTCAATAATTATTTTAATAGTGTATTATTGGTTAAATATTATTCGTTTTACTGGTTCTCCTTTAAAATGACTGGACACACAACACAAAGAAACAAGAGGTGGGTAACAATGTGGGAGTATACATACCCGGTTTGGGGTAAAAACACGACACACAAAACTTTATATTATGGGGATCAAAAAGTTTATTCGCTGATTTTGGGGGTTAGAACACTACCCCAACAATACCCCACTCAGACACACTCTTATTCTGAGGAGAAATAACGAGTAGACCCCCTCATACCCCTCTAGAGGCCACTTTTTTATCATTTGAAAGATTTTCACAGCAAAATATCCCGCACAATGTATCTCTGACAATTTTATCCCCCATTGTAGCCCTGTACTGAGTCTTGCTCTGAGCAAGTAGCAAATAAGAGTATGACAACATATATGATATTGGGAAGTGGAAGTTAAGCAAACTGGTATAACATCACCATGGTAACTCATGCTATGTCTTCATTAAAAAAAAACACATCCCAAATTTTCAAATGCGAATTTCAATTTTAAAAAATATACTCGGAATGGTGTATGCATAGCGAAGAAACAATTTGTACAGTTAAAATCATCTAGTCCAAGATGTCTGCTAAAATCCAAATTTGAAGTGATTATTCATGTTCTAGGTTTACTGATGGATCGGTTTAAGAAGGTCAATTTAATTTTAAAACTTCTCAAAAATCTTTCAATTACGTTTTTACTGCCGTGCCAAGGGTGCCATCCAGAATGGGCTCATGGCCCGGAAAAATCTAGGGGCCTGAAAAAAAGGAGAAAAAATCAGAGCTAAAAAATTAAGCATGTCACCGAAAACCATATTGGGGGTCCCATATTATGGCGCATTCGGCGTATAAGGTATAACTAGGTAAAATATACCCAAAATGAGATCCAAATTCCCTTCGATTTTCAAAGTTGGGTAGTTACGATGGGGAGTACGAGAGAGCGAAGAATGTTTTTAAAAATTAACAAATGCGCTCTATTTATTTGCAGCCTTGACCCCAAGCCCGGTGGATCAGCTCATCTCGGTGGACGTTTTGTACCAAATAGTTGCAATTTTTTTATCCAAGGGTCGGCACAGGTAGGTTTTAGCGACGTTCGTCCATGCATTGACTTATTGCATGTGGCCTACGCCTTTATCATAAAATCAAAGTGAAAGCTGTGAAAAAAATAAAGGACCAACAAAAGTCGCCAGCAAGATGACGTGCTAGGTAGGTTTACTACATGTACTAATATTGCATCGAGGTTGCTCAGACTAATATACCACTACAATTGCAATTAGCCCTATATGTCCGCTCCATTATAGCTTCTAAAGGTTTATGATTGTTTGAGCTACATGGAATAACAATTATGAAACGAACATGCAATACGTAACCTTTGTATGCGTTTCATCCCGGGGAAAATGTTGTGGTCGAGGTGGCCGGTATAGTTGGTTCGTAGCTTCAACGCAAATCGAAGCTTTTTATTCGAGCTTATTTGCTTATACAAAATTGCTGGAAATGCTTGAAGGGGCGTAGTGAAGGAGAGCTAGCGGAGAAAATTTTCCTTTCAAACAACTGGGTGCATAATACTAATGGCGAGTCAGTTGCCCTCTCCTGGTCTCAAGAACGACTGGCAGGATATTTATTGACATCATTCTGGGGAATTCCCTTTCATGAAATTGCGTGTTTTGCGCATCGCGGGAACCCCCGACAATCCATATATGGCAATATAATGCGTCGACTGTTGTAGTAATAGTCTCTTACCAGGTGCCTACTGCCTATCGAGGAGATTTGATAAACAGTTACAATACCACTGATCTGTATTATAGAGCGATCAGTGTGCGATCTGATAAAGCTATAATACCCATTGAGAATCAACTGAAATGCCCTACCCCTGCCCTGCTTGTGTGTTGTGGTTTAAACTAAGAACCCAGTAAAATTGTTACCAAATTGTATAACTGCAGCAGTAGGCCTCCCATTAAAATCCTTCATGCGTCTTTTGTTAATAAGTTTTTTTATTTATATTTGTTTTTTTTTTTGTTGTTGTGTATTTTTCCTTCCTTTTTTCAAACCACCGATGCACAAATTTCCAACCAAAAGTTTTAGGCAAATTCGTAGATATATATACTCTGATACAGTGATATGCGGGACGTCAAGAAAGCGAGAGGTTTGCGCTCAAGTTTTAACTTTTTGCACAGCTAACAGAAATTGTGTTCCTCGTTTCATAAATGCGTGATATTTCAAACCATATACAGAATATCATAAATAGATTACAGAATATGCGCGCGTTTTATGTACATGCATAAGGGAATAAAACAACATATTAAAAAAGAATATCTAACTCAAAACCATTTTTTTTTTATAACAAGTAAACTTTATTGGCACAATCGAAGGAAATAATATGCTTTTGCACCATGCTTAAACGGCTGTAATAGTTAAATTACACTTGTAGTTTTTGCTAATTCTTTTTCTTTGAAATAATCAACAAAAACATATTTTTACTCCAGTTTACAAATAGTTAACTAATCCTCAACCTTGTCCGATGGTGAACACATTCGAACACTGTAGTGGACAAAGTGTTTAAGAAAGTAAGGCCAAAGTGGTGTTTGATGTTTAGCAATTAAACCACTTTGTCCCGTATTCCAAAAAGGTGTTAGCGCGATTTTAAGCTCAGCGAACGTTTATATATGAGATTAAACGCATTGCTTAAGTAAACACAATTCCGAAAGGATTTTAAAGTCACACGTAATTTTAACTAACTTTGCCAAAATGCGGATTCGAAATTTAAACTAGGTAAGAGGCTAGTTAAGAAGTGTTTTAGTGTGTGGTTATCGTCAAGTGTACGGCTCCATTGCACTGTCCAGTTTACAACAGCAATGGTGCATATATCTCGTCCCGTTCGTGTAGCACCTTAAACGCTACGGAAAGCCATGATACACTTGTGCGCTCAACAGTAAAAACCCAATAGGGGCCTTTATACACTCGCATTACGTCTTTAAATAACAATGCGATGTTAATCGTGTTTTGAAATTTTGTTTTAAGCAAGCAAATAGTTAAAATTAGTT
>JAMKCH010051915.1:0-10509 GCA_023653785.1 Ophioderma brevispina | reverse complement strand
AAATAAAAAAAATAAAAAAAATAAAAAAAATAAAAAAAATAAAAAAAATAAAAAAAATAAAAAAAATAAAAAATTTTTGATTTTGATGACGTACTTACGATGGTATTTAGCAATTTTATAAAGTTTGTTAAACGATTTTCATGGTTATATTCTTAGATTGACAAACAAGAAAGTTACAAAAGAACGCCAATATACGGAAAAATATAATAACGGTCGGCGTATAAAATACTAACTTTTTTCAAAATGTGTAGTATTATTTTTAGTTTTTTGCTTTTTTTAATATTATTTACATTTTCTGCTCAAATTGTAATTTTATGTGAGGTATAAGTAATAAAGCGTGAAGATTATTGAATATAATCGGGAGTTTACCGTAATTTTTAAAGGTAAAGTCTGGTAAAATGTAGGAACATTTTTAACAGTGAATTTTCAAGTCTAACGCAGAGAAAAACACGGACCCGGGGAGCAGCTTTATTTTCATGATTGTTTCACCGAATTATTCAAATGAACTTAGTGACCCGCTTTCTTGTAATCTAAACTTCCTGGAGCTTAGCAGAAAGAAGGAAAGGTTGTATAGCAAAATCTGTCGTCGCGTCGGCAGCGGCGCCCGTTGGCGGCGTCTGTCCAGAGCGTATAGCCTGTAACAGTGCAGACCTCCTGACCCCATCCCAGATGACACTTGAAACTCAGGAACCTTAGTATGACCACTATTGTACACTACTGACAGGTCGATCTGTAAGCCACAAGGTCATTTTGTGTATTTCCAGACTTTTCGCTATATCAAGAGGAATACTGTGCAAAGTCTCCCTTAGCGATCAAGCCTGCTCACTGCTTTCTCAAACAAGTTCCAAGCAAAAAACAACAGAGCCAATATCCGAATTTTACGATACTTGTTATGTGGGTATTGGTGGATGCTTAAATCAGGGCAATATGCAAATGAGCTCATTAAAACTGCACAATAATGATGCTACAGTGTTCATTGTATTACTTGTCCTTCTACCTAGATAATCTGGCCTTGAGTTGACTTTTAACAAGAGAGTGCAACAACTTTGTGTTCCTTCATATCCTGTTCAAACACGGGCGCTCAAAAGTCAGTAACATTCACTCACCTGTTACATTGAATACCATGAAGCAAATACGATTAGTCAAAACAAAAATTTTTTTTGGTTAGAGTTAATGTATCTATAAATGTGCTTACGGTGTCTTGAATGTTTTGATTAAGCAGAGAATTGATAGTTCTCTGCTATCGGACTACATGTATCATAGATTTAGCGTGGAATTTTAATTGCCACCGGCACTGCACATGCCACCTCATTCAATGCCATACCTTCGGAAAAGTAGTAGAGGTGCCACTATGGGTTGAATCTATTATCGATCACCAATGCCCAAATTTTTCGCGCGAAACTTGGTACATGTGGGTAGTCTAGTATGCAAGTAATACCTAGCAACCATGTCATTACATTTGCAACATAATAATGAGCTCATTTACATATAGCTCCCCGTCAAGGTATCTTGCAAGTTTTAACTTGCAGTATTTTTCATAGTTTACTCGTGACACCATCCTTCGTTCTAGAAATACTTCACTATGGCACAAAAATAAAAATACAAAACACCATTCTCTGGGTCAATGAATAGGAATAAAAAAGAAATGGTTACAGCTTCAGATGGATATTTTGTTTATAGCTTTAGAAATATCAGTAGTATCAGAACTTCGGCAAAAATTTGGAGGGGCTAAAGGTATGAGGGCGGCAAGGAGGATCTGCAAGTTTAAATGCAGTAGGTTTTAATTCTTAGCTTCGCGATCTCATTCTTAGGGATTACAACTCAAAGAGAGGTGCGTCCCCTGAATCCAGAAAAACATCCCAATATCCGAATTTTACGATACTTGTTATGTGGGTAGTGGTGGAACTGGCAAGTATACATCATGCACTGTAGCATAGCATCATTATTTGTGCATATTAATGATCTCACTTGCATATTAGCTCTGATTGGTGAAACTTCTAGCCAGGACCCTGTCCAAATTTGGCGAAACTTGGTGTGTGGGTGTGGTGGATTGCAAGTATTACCTCGCATCGAGTGTCATTACTATTTGCACATAATAATGAGCGTCATTTACATATTACTCCCCCCAGGGGGACGAGGTCTTTGCAAGTTTACTTGTCAATATTTTTCATGTTGGCTTGCGCGACACCATCCTTCGGATTACAATCTCAAAATTGGTCGCGACCCCAGGTTAGAATACTGCACTATGCAACAAAATAAAAAACAAATACACCATGCGTCTGCAAATGAAATAGGATAAAAGATGGACAGCTTCCACGATGGAGATTTTGTTTATAAGGTAGCTTTTAAAATATCTTGGGTCCGTGGTGTTATCAGACACTCTTGCAAGGGGGATCTTGGCGAAAGCTTTAACTTGCAGTATTTTTAATAATTATAGGCTTCGCGACCCCATTCTTAGATCTTTTATTACAAGGCGCAGCATTTATTGCATAGTTCAAAATAAGATTGCGTTGTGGAGGATCCAGATCTGTGAGAGTGCCGTGTGTGCAGGAGAATGGTCCGCTGGTTCTCACAGTCCGGAACAATGGTGAACAATAGGGCAATCGATTCGTTGACTCTTCATGTAGGCCATTAGTTTCTACGCTTTATTCGTTGTCGTCTATGGGATGCCCGGACTGTTGTTCCTGCCGGACTCATATCTCCTTTCACACCGGTTGTCGTCGGGTTAGTTAATATATGTGGCAGTGTTGTTGTAGTGCGGTGAGTGTTACTACTGAAAAGTGAGTGAATATGGATTAGGTCATTACATCTCTCCTTTCCTTATAGATGTGATATATATAGTATTAAAGGTGCAACGAGAGATTTCAAGTCATCCATATTTTCTGTGATATATAGTTATTTCATATAGATTAGATGTTCAATGGATTCCCTACCTTTTATTTGGTTACAGAAATAACTTAAAATGAAAACAAAAGGTGATTTGTATATGCTTATATTTCAATAGAAAACATAGGCTGAATTTCGTATTTGCTCCTATACGAAATTAGAAATTGCACAATTTTTGTACCAAAGAAACAGTTCTCAGTTCAATCCTTACAGATTGGGATATTTTCGATATAAAGCTTTACACCAGTGCCAAAATCAGAATTTTCACGTTTTTTCGGGAAACATGTTATTTGAAATCTCTCGTTGCACCTTTAAACATTTGTACATGTAAGGTTGTACATATAGGAGTTACAATAAAATCTACCTTGCACAGTTGGTTTCTGTTCATGTAAAGTCAACATAATGCTGTTTGCGAACAACTGGAATACATGTTGCTAAAATAATATAACACTTGTCGACATTTATTGGTTCAAAACTTGATGATATAGTAAACAACTAGGCCAAAGGTTAATTTTGCAAAGAATTTACAGTTCTTTCAATACCATACATGTACTGTAAAATTCGCAAGTCAAAACAACAAAACTTTGTTTGCAACTAGACGTTAGGCAAAATCTCGGTCAAGCCGTTTCAAAGTTACAGTCTTGCCTGAAGCTGTCGGTTTCAACACAGATGAGAGTTGTGGTGAGGTGGTACAGATGTTACGACCATTCAGAGCAGTTGCTGGGACAATGTCTGTTGAGGTGTGGCTCTGTGGTTTCCGAGAAAAGTCCAAATGCCCTGTTGCCAAGGGTGTTCTTCAGTTTCAGCTGTTTGTGCAGCATTCTTCAGAGTGCGCACGAACCTTACTTGCTCTTTCTGCTTCTGCGTTGCCTTCAGGCCATTATGGTGTAAAATTAGGGTGACAGAAGTTCAACCGAGCTACAAAGTTCCTGAATTATTCTGATTGAAAAAGGGGGAGGGCATTGTCTGTCCTAACGACTTCCGCAATTCCCTGTTTTGCGAATATCTTGTCTAGGTTGGGTATAGTCCCTCTTGCGGATGTTGACGTCACAATTTCTATTGCTGAGTAACATGAGTATTCATCCACAATGTCAACAACCAAGATGTAGTGACCATACTGGAATGGTCCACCATTCTATGCTGACCTTTTGCCACGGATGATCTGGTAATGGGCTCATTTGCAATGGTGACCTTTGAACTTGGTGTGTTGTGACCTGACAAGGCAGAAACTGTTTGATCCTTTGATCTGTTCGCACAGATAAATTTGGGAACCATACTTCGGTGCAAAGCAGTATCACTTGCCTTTGTTGCTCCCTGGTTTACAAGCTGTATGACTTTTTCTACCAGTGATTCTGGAATGATGATGTCTTCAGTAACTGATAATTCATTTCTGATGTTCCAGTTGTACAATGATGTTGGATAACCATTTGTAGTGCTGTGTCCTTCAATGTTGCGATATTCTGAATAAAGTGTACAAACTCGTCAGCTCTTTCAGATGATCTACTATTGCTTGCTTTTTGGGCGATAGAGTGTCTTGACATGCTAAGATCATCTGGGTTGTCCCTGCCAGCCCTGTATACTACGGTCCGGCTGTAGGTTATTGTCAATGACCTGCTCCGTAACCACACAAATCTGCGGTTACCGTCTTCATCAATCTGGACCACTATTCCACCTAGACCGACTGAGCTGACGTCAACCGATATCTCTGAAGGGCGACTGGCGTTGTATTTGTACGCCATGACAGTAATCACGTGATAATGCGTTCTTCAATCTTGGAGGGCTTGTTTCATGTTCGTCTTCCATACAAGGGTGTGTTTTTGATAGTCAGTTGATGGAGTGGTTCTGTTAAGGTAGCCATGTCTGGTATGAATTTGGCACTGAAAGTAGCCATACAAAGAATACTTCTAATTTATGCCGCATTTTGCAGAGTTGGTGCTTGCTTCAGAGCTTCGAGTTTCTTGGGATCGGGGGAAACACCTTTGCTAAACACTATGACAAAGAATTCAACGTGTGTTTTATTGAAGTGTTCTCAGTGTGGTGTAGTGTTGTTCTTGTGTGTTTGAATATACCAGGATGTCGTCAGAGACATTTAACATTTCTGGTGTGCCATCTAGTGCTTGACATTTGAGACCAATGTGAGTATACCTAAATTCAGGTTTGATCTCTAGCTGATGATACCCTGAACGAAGATCAAGTTTGAAAAAAAAACACCGACCACAACTGAGCTTGGCGATCATGTCATCAATAGTTGGAGTGTCATGATGCTCACGAAGTTGACGGCGCGCGTGTCAACGCACAAACTAATATCATTAGGATCGGGCGGTTTGGGACCACAACTGGGGGGGGGGGAGACCCATGGAGAAGAGCCTGTTGCATCTTTAATAACATCTCGGTCTTGTAATTCTTGAAACTTCTCTTCAATCTTTTCCTTGAGCTGAAATGGTTTTTTTTTCTGCGTGTCTAGTTACTACTGCAATTTCTTCATTGATATGTAGTTTCACACTAACGTCTTTCTGTTTGCCTACACCTTGAAAAACTTTTGGGAATTGTTGCATAATGTCATTCTTGTCTTTGTCTACTTTGTTTATTGTCTTGATGTGCAATAAGTTCAAGGCTGTTGATGTGTATTTACCAAGAAAACGTGTAGCTTCGACAACAAATAGGTGTGCATTTGCTTTCCGTTTCTCTGCTTGAAATTGTGCTTGAAATACACCAACGATTGGCATGGGGTCTGTGCTGCGATATGATGTAAGCTCGAATTAGCAGATTAATTAATGTCTTGCTTGGCCTTTTCTTGTATGTTTTGATATGTTTTGATGTTCCATTTACACCTTGAGTCTATACATTTGTTGATTGGTGTATTATTTATCAACGTTGTTGTCAAAGATATATCATCTTGCATGTTATGCACTGTTTGCTTAGTATCAGTCTTATCTTTCAGGCAAAAAACTGTCTTGTGATGTTCATTTGTTTCAACTGCTTTTACTTGGTTACTTCTCCCCGAGTGTTGATCTGTGCTGGCTTTTGCTCCTGTATGCGTCTCTTTAGCAGTAGCTCCAGTGTGTTTACCGTTCTGTTTACCACTTAATTTTGATCTAGAGTCTGATTGTCTACATTTTGCCTGTGTGTATTTCTTGTGGTAAACTATGGCAAAGTGGTTCAAAGTACCACAGAAGGTACATTCTTTGCTTTCTGCTGGGCATACCCCATGGTGAGGGTAATAACATAGTATTACACAGTTTGAGGTCATGGGTACTAAATGTTTCTTGTTGCAAACAAAAATTGCAGTATCAAAATAAAACTTGGTACTTGGAATGCATGATCAATGACCAACAAGGTTAATTCTATTTGTGATTTAATTAATAAGTGAGGCCCTTGACATTCTAGTCATCACTGAGTCCTGGATTCGTGGAAAAGACACTTGATGACTCTGTAATTGCTGACCTAAGTGCCACTTGACCATATTTTAGTTATTGTCAATTGCATTTATCTCGTGGTGGTGATGTTTTCGTCCTTTGTCGCCATTCATTCAAAGTGCCCATGAACAAAGCAACTCAATTTAAGTCTTTAACATCAACACCTTTCGGTTAGTTCCGGTGTAGAAGTAATTATTGTCCGGCGTACTCACAGTCCAGGAACAATGGTGAACAATAGGGCAATCGATTCAGTTGACTCTTCACGTAACATTAGTCTCACGCTTTATTCCGTTATCGTCTATGGAGCCCCGGACTGTGGCTCCCACCGGACTATATCTGCTTTCACACCGGGTCCTCCTCCTTGAATCTGTTTGCTATCTACAGACCATATGCATCTGGAAAAAAAATACATCACAAATGCTTTTCCGGAATTTTTCATCTTTGTTGGAGGAGTCAACAGCCTCACCACATCGTGTTGTGTTTACAGGTGATTTTAATTTCCAAGTGGATGATGAAACAGCTGAGGATGCGATGTCCTTTATCTTAATTTCAATCTTCACCGATACATTCAAGGTCCCACACATGTTGCAGGTCATACTCTTGACTTGATTTCACGTAATTAATTTGTAGCTCTAAAACTAAGACTACCATCTGATCATTATGCAGTAATCGGTACACTTGATTTTGCTCGCCCAGAACAATAATAAAAGTCTGTTTTCTATCGTAGACTTCGCGATATAAATTTGATGTGATATTAATGTGATATTCAATCTGCACTTGTCAATATTCACTCGACATCGCCCAACATTGCCATACTGTTCAATGATGTGCTGCTTGAGTTACTTGACAAGCACGCACCTCAAAAGACCAAAGTCGTAAGGGTTAAACCAAATGCACCATGGTATACAAACAAGGTTCGGGAAGCAAGGCGAGTTAAAAGGAAGCTAGAGCGCAAATGACAAATTCTAACCTTCAAGTTGACAAAGGTCTTTTCCTTGAGCAATGTAAGATGTACAAACAACTAATAGAAGAATCCAATGTAGTTATTATCGCACTGAAATATCTGTATGTAATGACAAGCAGCTTTTTCAGAAGGTCAATAAGCTGTGTTCCTTGGATGCAGCGGAGACCCTTCCTGGTGGCACTTGCGCAAGAACTTTGGCAAATAAAGGACCTCGCCGGATAAGGAAGGAAGGAGGCCCTCTATAATCATCATCGTTATATTTCACCATCAATTTTGAGTTGGTGTTTCATGTACGCAAGGTGTTTTTTATCCCCAAAATACACTTGTATCAAGAACAAAATTCAAAAGTCTGATAAACTTCAGGGGCTTGCTCTCTGGAAAAAGCAAAGCTTAGCGCATGCCCCTATTTCAATGTCCATTTATTACTTAAATGAAGAAAAGGAAGATGTTGCATAGCTGCCCTTTGTTATGGAGCTTGTAAGTGACGCCTAGATAGACCTTTTGTCCTTCATAAGTTACAAAGAGGCTCATGAGGCAGCCCTTCATAACAGTACCCAATACCTATTACCTTATGCAGCTAAGATTTGGATTATATACCTGTATTCACACCAAGCAGACTGGAATACATACAATGACCCGCATCTAAATGATAAAGCATGGCCCATGACAGCGCTATTTATATCATGAGCTAATAAAATCACAATTCACATGGCAAATTTCAATAGCTTTCATTCACCATTGTATTGAGCAAATACATCCCCTGTATTTCAGTATGATTAATGATACCCACGACATGCATGGTCAGCTGTTTAACATGTGCCTAGCTATCTAAGGCTACTGAACTGAGCCCTTGGTAGATTAGCATGCCTTACCGCAAAGTGATGTGGTACGATTATGTAAGAGGTTGTTGTTGTTTTTGGCAATTCCAGTTAGTGTTCAGGCCCCTGGGGGGGGGGGGTCATATTTGGAAATTTCAATACCCATTGAAGCCTGTATTATAATTTTACATAAAACCGACTTTTGGGGAATTTTTGTATAAGTGGTATTTTTTTGAAAACCAGCAGAAGGTAAACTAAACATGTCGCTTTATAATGCGGAATGTTTCAAGTTCATCCGTACTGATGAAAACTATAGAGGGCGTCCTTCATTCCTTATCCGGCGATGTCCTTTGCCTCATTCTTTCATGGAAAGGTTGATGCAATACATGACAAGTTGGATAATATGGTTTTGCCAAAGATAAGCGTTAATGTGGCTGAAACTGCACCAGCAGCGTTGATGAATTGAAGCCAGTGACAGACGATTGTTTTGGATCGTGTTATGCAATCATCTTCATCGACGTGAGACTTCGATCCTATGTCAATATCCCTGTTGAAAGAAGTTATTTAGATATTTTCGTTAATTATATCACAAACATTAAAAATTATCACCGAATCTTTGAGTTCTAGGATTGTACCATCAGTTTATAAGTTGGCCCATGTGAAACCGCTTATCAAAAAAAAAAACAAAAAAAAACAAACAAAACAAAAAACAAAAAACAAAAAAAAAAACAAAAAAAAACAGGGCTATGATGATAATGATCCGAAAGATTATCGGCCCATAATAGGAATTTTTAACGCTAATACAGAACCATTCTCGGGAATTTCCCGGTGACCCGTCTCTCGTCGCCATTCTGATATTCTGGGGTAATTGGTGACTACAATGCAATAATCAATGTTTTTAACACAAGCATTGATTTATGGTTTAATCTGACTTTATGACCTCACCATAGAATTACACAGGTATTCATCCAGAAAATCAGGATGGAATGTGTTGAATAGCTGAATCCTCATGGTGGAGAGTCAAATTCTGGCCAATAGTGATCGATAGTACTTGCACCAGTAATCGTTTGCTGATAAGTTGTGACCGCAAGAATAAGAGTCAGAGAGGCAAGGGGTAGCGTACAGCCGCCAGGTAGGCGTACAGGCACAAAGGAATTGACCACATTAATGAGAAACATCGCAGTCATTCATGGGTGCAGTGCACTTTCCGATTCAAAAACAGGTAGACCTTCTTTTGTTTTGGTGGTTTTACATCCGTTATAGTGGGCTCTAGCAAGAAATTCAATACAACCCTAAACATTTTCTGGTGTTGTAAGAGACAAACATTATGGTATAATCAGAATAATTTGTGCTATTTTCAATTTCAGTTGAAAAACATTAGCAAAAAAGACACTGGAACGAGTGATATGTCGGCACAAATGACATGGAAGGAAGCAAAATTGCATTTATGCGGTGTTTCACTTACAGCAATCTGTCATTTGTATTAGGAAAAAATGAGTTAATGCCTGCTAATTTTTTAAGGTTAATACATATACAGGATAAAGAGGACGTATCAGCAACTATTTTTTGCAGCAGGGATGAAAACCGGACCGTTGGAAATGTCACCAACCCGTCAATATTCATTTGCAATCCCCCCTAAGTTCCAACAATAACAAACCAGAGTACCGGATTGACATCGAGACCGTCACACCACATCGAATGTGCTTGCAAGCAAGCAAAAGTAATATTCCAATTTGTAGGTATTAATCTTTTTGGAAATAATACTCAATGCCAAATGCAAATCTTCCAAAACAGACCAATGGCATCGTCTGTGTGCTGATACCTAAAAACACTGTATGAACAGCTGAAAAACCCTCTTGCTTGAGCGGTATCTGAGACGAATCTGGCAAAATGTCAAATAATTTTAATTTTTGAGGTGGTATTGAAGGTAAGCAATTCTGCCAATTGTAATTAAATTTACATGTATAATCTACAAAATTCTTTATGGTAGGTAAAGTGCACTTTTACCGTGCAGGTATTTCATCAAAACAAGAGTTAGTAGTGGTAATAAGTTAAAACAAAACTATGTATTGCCGTGTACTTACTAGACTAGATTGTATAAGATGTCTAGACTGTCTAAGCCTACTTTTGGCGGTATTTGAATCGCGCCGGTGAGGAGTTATTTGTTTTGTTTTTAGACATATATTTCAAGGTCTTTTAATTGTAATGATACAACTATACTTTTTCATGAGAGAGAACAATCCTAGAACGATAGTGTGGTATCAACGAACATCTATTGAAAGCGCAATTCCCGTTTAAGATGGCATCCTGATTACATTTCGGGGACGAGGATAAGGAAAACGAATGAAAATTTTGACTTTTGAATAGATCTATTACTTACATAAAAAATGAGTAATTGTGATCAATTCAATGTTTTATAGTACTC
>JAMKCH010051914.1:0-10417 GCA_023653785.1 Ophioderma brevispina | reverse complement strand
TGCAGATTCATTTATGATCATCTTCAAAGTACCTAGTTTTAATATGAACCACCCAAAAACCTATTTTGACAAAAAAGTATATCCTAAAGTAGAGTGCAAGTGTGGTAATATATTAAACTCTTTATTTTACAGCAACTAGAAGAAACCTTGAATGAGTTTGGGGAGCCATGGGTACTCAACCCTGAGGATGGTGCATTCTATGGACCAAAGGTACATATTAATGGTCATGAGGACTGCAGCATGTTTTCCCCTTTTAAACTGACACGTGAAGAAAATTAAAATGAGAAGTTGTAATTCAGTAATGTTTTAATACTGCAAATATTAGACATGATATTACATTATAACCTATTATGTTTTCCAGATAGAAATACCAATAATTTTGCTGCTAGTCTTTATTTTTTTTGGGGGGGGTCTAGTAAAGTTATATTCTATTATGAGCTTGTTTCAGACATTGAAAACTTCCTAAAGTAATACATCCTACTGCTGTATAATTCAAGACATCCTTGGTGCACACCCATTTTTCCAAAAGTATTTTTGCATGAACATACTTTCATAATTGAAGTGGGCCCTAAGGGTGCAGCTTATTAAAGGCTGACTTAGAGATTTCCTGAGGAATGCCACCCTCAATTTTTTAACAAGTCATGTTTTTGGAATATACATAATGCTTGTCCATATCCTAATCACTATGTGAAATTGCCAAGCTCAAGTTAACTTTGTTAACCCATGGCACTATTATACTGCATCAAAGCAAAAAATCTGATTCATTTCAAACTCTGGCATTCAGCATTTAAGGTGGCTTTCTTTTGACTAGATACACAAAATATATATTTGGAAATCTTTGAGTCTACCCCTAACATTTTGTTACATTACAGATTGATATCACCATAAAAGATGCATTGAGAAGATCTCACCAGTGTGCAACTATACAGCTTGACTTCCAGCAGCCAATCAGATTCAACCTCAAGTTCCAGAGGTACAGTTAGTGAAAAGTATAAGGGGAATCTTATATAATGTGCCAGATATGGTAGATTTGCCACATCTGTGAAGTTCTATGATCGATATTTCAACACATTTATAGTTTGTACATCAAATGCAGTCAATCTTGAATGATGGGTGTCAAGACAATTAGGGTCAAAGAGGTCATATCCCATATTAAAAATGTTATGTTTGAATATTAACCTAGCTTGTTAAACTTCTTCCATTTACAAAGTTCATCTCCAGTGTAACTGTTGGGGTAGGGTGATGCAAGGGGTTTGAGGCATTTAGGGTCAAGGTCATGTAGGGGTCAAATTTGTAACCAAGAGTTAATTATCATCTGGAATCTAGCAGGGACATTACTAATGTACTTGTTTGATTATTTATGATGAAAACATCCTCTGTATATGTACATATCAGTACCTCGGACCTACATTTGTTATCAACTTGGTGTAATATGCTAGTGAATAAATACTTTTGAGATCAAAATTATGTCTGTTTAAAATGCACATAATTCATAAATTTAACAACTTTGTTTATCTTTAGTGCTGACGGCACAGAGAAAAGACCAGTGATTATCCACCGTGCTATTCTTGGTTCTGTAGAGCGTATGATGGCTATACTCACTGAGAGCTATGGAGGGAAATGGTAAGTTCTTTACTTCCAACAATGATTGATCCTCTATTAAGGGCTGCAGTCAATATCTGTTTGACCGGATGTGCCAAATGAGCACTATCCTGTTACAAAAAATAAGCATGTAGTAATCCAAACCTGTATTTACAAGTCAACATTGTGAAATCTATATTTTTCAAGAGAAGTGTGGCAGACAATATACCCTACTATACTGTAACTTGGTAACATTTTAAATCTTGTTCGACCTGGCATCCATTTGTGTCAGAGATGTAAATCCTCTAACTTAACACTATACAGCCTGTCTTGTTAGGCCTATATAAGCCACTGTACCAATAATTGGTGCTTTAGTTTCTAGTCTAAAATCTTCATGTTGTCAATAATCACCATGTAGTTTCTGGTGCAATTGATTACACTATTACTGCTTCTATTTTAGGCCCTTCTGGATCTCCCCACGCCAAGCCATGATCATACCAGTGGGTCCCGCCTTCAATGATTATGCAACAGACGTGAAAAAACGTGTATATGAAGCGGGATTCAACTGTGATGTCAACGTGGATGCTGGAGAAACCATGAATAAGAAAATCCGCAATGCGCAACTGGCGCAGTACAACTTCATATTCGGTAAGTCTATATTCTTCAGGCTTTGTGTAATGTCACAATGTCAAGTGTTTGTGCCTTGTCCATAGCTACTGACATAAGTGAGATGTCACCGAAAAATTTACATCTTTTTGACCTAGCATGTTTTTGACCAAAATGTCTTGGAAATATAAAAGATAAAAACGTGTACATTTTGAAAGAATTTTGTATTGTGGCACCACCCTATGAATTGGCAGGATGTTGAAGGATGTGGTGGCAGAATACTAAATTCATCCTGTACATTTTTCCCATTACAGACTAAATGCTAGACTGCCTGGACTGTGTGAGGTCTGTATAAATAATTGAGAATCATTTAACACTTTTGCAGGACATTGGGCTACTTCTAGCCCAGATTCGCTTCAGCGGTTTCATTGTTTTAGCGTAGTGAAGCTGAACCATTGCTAACAGCTAGCGAGACATAGGCAATTCTGGCCGGAACCTGCCCTTGATTTCTAGACAATGTCTCACCTTTAGGCAGTTTTTCATTGAAACTGTAACCCGATATCAGGTCTGCCCTCATAAGTGTACTGGCTGCATGTCACAACAGGCCAATCTTTACCGCTAAATCCTTGGTGTGAGAGGCCCAGGAAATCACGGGTCCCGGAAATGTGTTAATTCTTTCCCTTTTTCTATTTTTCCCAGTTGTTGGAGAGAAGGAGAAGGACAACCAGACGGTGAATGTGCGTACCCGTGACAACCATGTTCATGGTGAACGCACTATAGATGCTGTGATAGAGAGATTCAGACACTTGGCAGACACCAAGATGCTCAAGAGCGAAGAAACTTTCTAGACAGCCATTTGAGATTAGGTCTTTCATAAGTAATCTGATGACTAAAAAGTCTGGTGTATGATGATGATCACAATTAAATAATGAAATATTTAGGGCTTCATGTGCAACCTAGTTGGGGGTAGACTATTGTCTTATTTTTGCATGCTTTCCAGTTTGACACATTGATACCTCCAGGTACATACAAGTGTAATAAATCTGAAATTGAATTTAATAATGTATCCAAAATTCATACAATTATTATAATTTGAGTTTCACATCCTACCAATGTCAAACATTTCAGCGTTCTAGTGTTATTTCAATCCAGCTCCATTTGCATTCACTGTATAATCAATATCTTTCTTCAATGAATGTATCTGTATTGAAATCGTGTGTGAAGGTTTCAAGTGACTGACTGATTCAGTCACAAGACTGATGACTGCTTTCTTGCACAAACTCTGGTTTCATCCCAATTTACTGAAACTTAAACACAGCTTAATTTTGCCATTTGCACACATATACAGGGTGTTTGCTCTTACTTAATACCAAAACATTGACAGTTTAAGAAAAAATAATAATGTATAGAATACATAGGCTCAAAACTTTAAGAAACTGCAATCAGGGCTTGAAAAAATGCCAAATTTCCCAGGAATGCCATCCATATTTCCCTCCAAGATGGCAAAATTTCTCTCCAAGATTTCAAAATTTCCCTTCAATTCTTATGTACTGGTATTTATTTAAAGGACAAAAATTTCCCAGGAATGTCATTCCCAGATTCCCCACTTTTCCAGGCATGACTGCAATGGGATGGTGTGAAAAATTTAACATTTATTTAAAGAGTTAAACCATTTGAATAGAAAATGACAAAACAATTTTGTATACACAATGCACAAATTGACCAATGTAACAAATCCATTTAAAACCTGCCTTTAAAATCCTGCTTTAAAAAAACCTGGGCATTGCATTCTGCATCCAAAGGAATAGTTGTTGGATATTTTGCAGTCAATAAGATATTGATTGTAAAAAGACATTTTTAAAAAAACAGGTGTCCCTAAAAATGTGAAAAACCTGATTTTTTGCACTGGTGTAAAGCTTATACAAAAAATATCTCCATCTTAAAGGATTAAGCTGAGAACTGTTTCTTTGATACAAAAATTGTGAAATTTCTAATTTCCTATAAGGGCATATAGGAAATTCAGCCTGTTTTCTATTGAAATATAAGTACATACAAATCACCTTTTGTTTTCATTTTAAGTTATTTCTGTAGCCAAATTAAAGGTAGGGAATCTATTGAGTGTCTAATATATATGAAATCGCTACATGTCACAGAAAATATGGATGACTTGAAATCTCTTGTTGCACCTTTAACTTACTTGGAAGGAGCAGAACTGCAGCAAACATTGACTTGAATAGAGTGTGTATGCTATTTGAATACGGCTTTTAAATCGGGGCGTGCATTTGGATAATTATGTGACAAGCATTTTAGAACTTGATTTGGTGAAAGAAATATATGTTTTGACCATAAAAGGAATAGCCCTCTAGGATTACTGGAGCAGTTGGATTTCCACTGAAGAGAGCATATTGCAATTGGAATGGCCACTACTTCCTAAAGCTCTCTTTTAGAGGGAATAAGAATTCCAAATGAAATAATCACATTGGGGCAACTCACATTTGAAATCCATATTTTAATTAACTTTTCATGGCCTTCTTAGGAAGCCTCATGGTAGTCCCTTTCCACTGGGGAGTAAAGATTTACAAATGGAATAGCCCATAATGACCTCATATGAAATACATATACTACTTCTGTGGAAAGTAGCTGAAGTCTAACACAGGGAGCAAGGATTTCATTTTAATGGAATAACCATTGTTATATGGGGCCTCCATCGGGTGTTTGAACCAATCCCACATTGCTTTGCAATGTGTCTATATTGTGCTACTGTACAAATCCCATGTCAGTACTTAAAGACATATCAGTGATTTGCTAATCACAAATCGAAAAAATTTTTCATCAAAAATCATATTTTTGCTGTATGAACAAGTTCAGGTATCCTCACATACCCTATAATGATAAGACCAGAAGCATCATAATAAGTACAGATCGGAGAGTTTAGTCATTATGGTCCGAACGGACCTTACTACACCACGTAATTGATGGAGAATCGTATATTGGAACACTGGCCGTTTTCCTTCCTTTTTCTGTCAATCGCCAGCTGGAAAAGGAACTTATGAAACTCTACAGACGTATCCTTCACACTTTTGTCAGCTATTCCTGCAAATTTCAAATATTTTTAATTTTGTGAAATGATTCTTTTTCCCATTGAAATTGCACAAGAGCAGAAATCCATTTTTTGCGCTAATAAGAGGTAGGAATGTCGGTTTTTTATGTGTTAAAACAATGGGATTTTGTGGGATCACATGACCTATTGAGGTGAAAATTTCCCAAGTGGTGTATTGTGGGATTGACTCAATACACCCTCTGCATGGCCTCTAAGTTGTGAATAGCCTTTGACAATGGGTGCATTCACCAATGAATGGTGCTGTAAGTTTACTCTAAACAATGGCCAGGGAATGATAGTAATGGCTGTCAATCTTACAACAACTGCAGTGGTTAACCCAATATGATATAATTTCTAACATATTTTACAGTATTAGCCAAATTCTTACAAATCCCTTAAATGTTAGAAACACTACTTCAGTTTTTAAAATTTCACATGCACGTCATTATCCGCATCACTTCTCATGTAGTTATACAATCAGATATTTCAATACTCATTACATCTTATGACGCCTTTTGAATATGATGAGTTTGCTAAAATACTGTATGGCAGCTTCTGTCATATTTATTGGTCTAAAATGGTAAATTCCGAGTTGACATTGTGAAACTAAAGATAACCTAGTCAATTTATTGTTCATGGCATGTTTGGATCCATTAAAAACCGTCTTAAAAGATGTCCATCTTTGTGTACCTTAAAACAAGTGATGGTATTAAATTGGGAAGGAAGGCTTGGATTCCTGAGTTGGTGCAATGGTGTCTTAATCTACTTATATACTTTTTGCTGAAGTCATGGTTTCATTGTTTTATAGCTTTTCTCTTGGCAATATTTATAGTGTATTTATAGGTCACATGGATCGATAAGGTGTAGAAACTTATGTTTAAGAAACGCAGAAACTTATGTTTAAGAAACACAGTAATTGAAATGGCTGTTTAGACTCATTTTGGTTTCAAATGCATAAAAAATTCATATATAATATGAAGCCAACTACTTGAAATGGTGATCTTATGGAAACCAAGATACAAATCTTCATAAAATATTTAGGTACATATAGGTAAAGTTTGTGCCTATCAATTGCCTCTTCAATTAAAAAAAATTGTAAGATCTTCAAGTATGTATAAACAAGTTATTCACCAATCTGAAAATGTTGTAAATCAATGTGCGCTGTACCTGTTGAAAATTAAATACTTCAAGCATTGTAGGATATACAAGCACTTTTATCAGGGCTCACAGCTAGTTTTGAAGGGACGTAAAGTTTGGATGATATATAGGCTGGACTAACTAAGTGGCATGGTATCATTCATGTTTTACCCGATTCATGATTTTTAAAGCACAATGTCAGGTTTTTGTTGCATCTTGCTATCATCTACTGCTGTTATCAGCACAGAATTTATCAACATAATAGAGCAGCAACTCAGAACATTATGATAAAAAGGAGTACAGAACTACCAGTGTCTGAACTCAGGAGCATTAATGGTATAACTTACCAAATGCAGATTTGGATGGGTGAGGATCTCCACAGGAGGATAAAGTTTCTATGGGATCAAATGTTTAAACTGCTCTGATTTTGTAACTATGCGCAGAATTATGAGAGGTGGCCTACTGGTTAGCAGAGAGCATGGCCCACTGGTTAGGGTATTCACCTTTGGTGCAGAAGAGAACAGCTTAATGTCCTCTCCAAAGGACAGGTATTCTCATAGTTCATTTGCCCAGGTCCAAATGGAACTCTAATTTTAATAACTAGTTCTTCTGCAAATTAATCCTCAATTTATTGTACCCATTTGCAATACCTGCAAGTGGCATTGCCGGGGTTGATCTGGAGGTCCCATGTACAAGAGCCATTACTCTGCACATGTATATCAAAGTTTCGAGAAGAGTAGGGTGGTAACCCCTGCCTGTCCCAAGTCATCCTGTTGTATATCTGTCCGGTGCTGTGTCAGAGATAATTTGATAAAATGTGCTTGCTTATTAGTTTTATAAACCAAAGGTCAAACATTTAAAATGTCTTGATTGAGTGTAGTAAGATTGTCTAAACATGTTAGATGCTAAATGTAAATTGCTTTTCAAACTAGGTAAACCTCTGCTGTGGTTAGATGCTAAAGATCTACTTTGAGACGATTCACTTGTGGTCGTGTATCATATTTGAAGGCCAGAAATTCACATGTGCGAAAAGTCTACTATGAGATGATTCATCTATGGTCCTGTGCCATAATCAAGGGCCAGAAATTCACACATGCTGAAGGTCATGTTTGATCATTTACTGAAGATGGGGGAAAACTGAAGATCGAAGGTCGGAAACGCCACGTGCTGAAGATCCTCTGTGGCCCAGTGGTATTTCTCACACCTAGAAAGCGAGAGGCTCCGGGTTCGAGACCGTGTATTTTTCGTCTTTATTTAGTTCTGTGCTCGCCAGTTTCTCAGAGCTTCTATATAATATTTACCAATTTACTTTCTAGGGTGTATCATTTACTTGATCCTCGCGTGCATTGAATTGAGTTTCGCTTCGTCATAGATTCTGCTAGAATCATGCATATAAGGCCCTCCCATTCTATAATACAAAAAATATAATTATGGCCGCTTGAAACTCTGAAATAAAGCCTGGAAATACATTAGTGCTCGTTCACTGGTATCCACATTAACACAGTCCTCTGTGGTCCAGTGGTATTTCTCACACCTAGAAAGCGAGAGGCTCCGGGTTCGAGACCGTGCATTTTTTCGTCTTTATTTAGTTCTGTGCTCGCCAGTTTCTCCGAGCTTCTAAAATAAATCCCTTATCGGATTTCTTTCAAAAGAAAAGTAATTTATTTAAACATGTTGATGTAAGTTACAGTATGTATTCATTTGGGGAGCAGTGGGTGATGAGGCCAAATATTTCACCATGGTCCTTAAACTGTTTCTAACTGTCCCACTGGAAAGTGAAATAATAAAGAAAATAATGCAACTAAAAACTCTAATTGGTTTATTGCAACATTAGACTTAGATATTTTTATGATGTTAAAAATGTGAGAGGGGAATATACCATAAAATTCTGCTTATTTAATGAGTGGTATGCACAGTTCAGGTGCTTTGAGCACTATAAATATTTGTGTGTGAAGAAATCTCAGTTTACTCAGTTTGTCTCTATTCTGCTAGCCTTTTTAAAGTAATTTTTTGTTAAAGTTTATGAAACTTAGCGGGAAAGTTCACATTTGGGATCCATAACAATAGCATTCTATTGGCAGGTGCTGGAAGCCTTGACAGTAGCATGTGTCACTAACAAGAACTTCTGCACTGGTGATGCATTCTACATGCATATGCATGTACATTGCATTGCAATTTGGCAGTGCTATGTAAGCAACAGCTTGGGTCAAATAGGGTCATTTTAGCAACATATAGATAATTAGAACTCAATAGGTTATTGAATCAGTATGATGTCAGCAAGGGTACAACTTTTATAAACATCAGTAAACTGGAAATGTATTTGAAAATGCTTGTTTTGTGTGATAGCGAAATAGATGCTAACTCATGAATAAATATATGGTGTATACATACAAAGAATCGAATTTGTTCATTTCTTCTGCACTGTGCTCAGAGCAAGACTAAGAACTCTTTAATTCTGTGTATGTTGAGTATGCATGTTTGTATATTAAATGTATGTATGTTGGTGTATATCATGCATGGGGTGATGCTGGATGTGCACGTTTTGGTAAGTTTTGTAATTTGGGTCAGTTTCCATATTTAAAAGTAGTCACTAAAAATGATGTGTTAACAAACAATGGATATGAAGGACGAAGTAGGAGGAGGAGAGAAGGGATTATGAAAGGTCATGTAGGGTCAAATAGGGTTTTTTGAATTCATGGATACAAAGTAATCAGTGTATGAGAGGGAAAGCTTGACCCAGTAATACACCCAAATATGAAACAGATGTCCATGAAAGCTATGTCTCATTTATTATGACGAAACAAACCCGAGAATAAACAAATATCCAATGCGACACACTTTACGACTAACATTGGCACCCCCCAGGATTTATGTCACTAAACGATATCATTGTGTGACATTTGACGATGAAATTTCATTGGGGGCACATATGGATTTTTCATAAAAAGCTAGTGGTACATGTTACGGTCACTTGCACCAATCGACAAAACCCCCTCACCAAAACTACACGGATTCACTCCTGAAAATAGACAATACACTGTGAACTTGATTACAAATTTTAAAACAAAGTATTTAGTTCAATTTTGTTTAAATCAATCTCATCAAACTCGGTTAGGTATCAATAATCAAAGAGTAATCTATAATAAAGGTGTTAATCTATGAACTACTAAACTTACTAAACTTACTACCTGCTGCAGCGAGATTACAATTAACGCCACTATGCCGATCTTGCCAAAGAGTGCTGGCGAACCTTCCAGGCAAAACTCCATTCCAATAGTGGCACGTTGTCCACGGACGGACTTGGTCCTTACTGAAGAAAACCAGTTCCTAATGACTCCCGAAGCTCGGAGGTCCCGACTAAATATGAAGTCCAAAAGTGGCTGTAGCTTGTTATTCCTTGGATCATAACTCAGAGGGGGCCAGGAATACAAAAACCGAAAACGGCTACACAATCGGACGAAAACTGCTGGAGCTGAGATCCTATGAACAATGTCCACTATTAGGGGGATTCGCTATATGGACTGTGATTACTGTCACTGTCAACTTGGCAACTCTGCTAATAACCTGGGAAGCAAGATGTTGTGATAATATCCTAATAACTTGGAGTAAAATGTTGTGATACCTCTCTCTCCTTCTTCTCTCACCAGCGCTTTATATTCCGTCTCAAACAATACTAGAAGGAATCGGTCTTTCATATGAGTCATGTGCTAAATATAGTCCATTATGGCATAATTATGGAAAATGCCTCTATTATTCCACATGTACCGCATAGATTTAGGATATATAGACAGCTACTAACTGACTGATGGTATTTATACAGCAGTGCGCCACTATGGACCAGACACATATTCACCTGAGTAGGCTAGTCTGATCTCCTAGTCTCAAGTAAACCCCAGAAACCTTTCTCCGCGGTTCTCATGAATTCTAATTGCTACATAACACCAGTTATGCACACAAACCAGGTATATTTTATATCATATTATTAGACAAGTA
>JAMKCH010051912.1:0-11685 GCA_023653785.1 Ophioderma brevispina | reverse complement strand
AAACTACACCAGAGCACCCCCACCTCCAGACAGATAGGGTTAGTATTTGATCACAAAAATTCCAGGGTTAACGGTTCAGAAATTCCAGGGTTAGCATTTTTATCACAGACATACGGACAGAGCCATTTTATATTCCCCGTTGAGGCCATTCCGAAGTTAGTTCAGCGGGACAAAAAAAATGGTCTTCTACTTTGTTATAGTCAAAATTGGCTAACTTTCAGGAAATTAATGACATATTTTCTGCATTTGTTAACAGAATTAAGATGTACAGCTGTCATTTATCCAATCAGATTGGCCGTCTAAAGGAAATAGCCAAGATTACAACCATAAGACATGCCTACTATTACAATCCATGGCAATTCAATGTGATATTTTACATCCCCCAATTTTAATTGGTTTATTTCCATAATAATATCAAGATTTTGATGCATCATATCATATTAAAGGTGCTTGTTCCGACTGCCCTTGGGTCTCCCGATTAACCTGGAAGTATTATCAATTTTGATATCAGATCATGAAAGGCCATATTTTTCTCATTGTCATCCTGAAATTTCAGCTTCCAAATCCATTTCTTTTCCAAAATTTAGATCAAAACTGCCATTTTATTTGTTAACCATCAATATCAGCACAGTACTGAATAAGGGCACATGTGGTGCAGTGGATCAGCGCTCGCCTCATAAGCATAAGGTTGTGGGTTCGAGCCCCGTTGTCGCCAATGTGTTGTGCACTTGGGCAAGGCACTTTACCTCACTTGCCTCTCTCCACCCAGGAGTATAAATGGGTACCAGCATATGCTGGGAATGCAAAACAGACTCGTTGTGCGGGAGGAGTGGCGAACCCCCCACAAACATTATATGAGGGAGTCTGGCCCAAACGCCAATGACAGAGAGATGGGCACTCCGCCTGCGGGCGCACCATTTGCATTTTACTGAATAGTGTCTTGCAATGTGCGGTAGCGCTTCTACTATCAAAACCGCAAGTTTATTTTTTTTTTTTTTTTTTTTTTTCCATAATAATATCAAGATTTTGATGCATCATATCATATTAAAGGTGCTTGTTCCGACTGCCCTTGGGTCTCCCGATTAACCTGGAAGTATTTTCAATTTTGATATCAGATCATGAAAGGCCATATTTTTCTCATTGTCATCCTGAAATTTCAGCTTCCAAATCCATTTCTTTTCCAAAATTTAGATCAAAACTGCCATTTTACTTGTTAACCATCAATATCAGCACAGTACTGAATAGTGTCTTGCAATGTGCGGTAGCGCTTCTACTATCAAAACCGCAAGTTTATTTCCCACAATACTTGGTTGTAAGTGTATGCAAGTGCCAGGCTCTCATATCAAATAGAACATGATACACACGGAACAAGCACCATTAACACAGTTCGAGAAAAAAGTATTAGTTATAAGATTGATACACAAGTCAGTATTTGTTCATTCTTAAGCACTTGTGATAGTGTGCGAATTTCATTGATTCCTAGCCATGTGGTATGTGACAATATATCATGGCTACAGCACGTATGCATAGACAAGATACACAAACATGCTGCTCAAGCCAATCCAATGAGCAGAGTAACAGTGGGACTAATCGATTTAAAAAGCTCAGGTAAAAGGCATTAAAAATACTTCTAACTGAAACGAGATGTTTGTTTAATTACCTTCTTTAGCTATTTCTCTACCACCTTTACCATATTTTTTAAAATCACACTTTCTTTGATCAGGCCGCAATCACAACTCATCGTTCAAGTGATTCAATCACTTTGAAAGTACAACAGTATGAAAATAATTAAAGAACTTTGATATAGAAAATACAATTTAAAAGATTTACAACTTCAGATGAAGGCACATGAGGTAATTTTGCACAGAACTGGATTTGAGGTGGGCAATAAAATAGCTGGAATACTGATAAACACATGAGGCCAACTATTCTGAATAGGTACAGCTCTGCTAGTGGAAGCCATAGGATAGTAAAAAAGAACAGTAAATTCTGCTTGAATGTCCACAAACCTTACCAATCACATGCCTACATTCTGTTGATTTTACAGCATAGTAGAGTAATATGAAGCTATTGCATCTTTCTAGGGAAGGTGATGACGTATGAACTAATTCTGTTTCATGACTATGATGTTATAAGCAAGGGAATCAGTAACACATCAAATAACATAATGGCCATCCGACAGATAGCAATCTATATCAATAATGTTAAGTTGTTACGTTTGATGTTCAACATTATCCCATCAAATGCAAGGCTAAAGTCCATTACAAGGTAAATATACCCACAAATGTTCTGATTGTCAAGAATAAGGTATTATGCAATATTTTTTCTTAATTTTGTCTTTCAAAAGGATCATTCATTTTCGGTTTTATGGTATTCTGAAAGATGTGATTCTCAACACTTAGTTCACCACTAGATTACTTTGAGCAGTTTTCATAATTATTTACCAGAGTAGTTTTGAATTTTTGGTTTTAACTAGCTGAACAAGCTACCCTATGGATCAAAATATTTTTGCGGGCTTTTAAATTTGCACTCAACTCGCTGCTACAAAGTGAACAGGAAAATAACTGTCCATACAGTAGCAATATTGCAGTGTTGTTACTTAGCCTTTGCCCTGTTTCTAGCTGACTGTGGTCTGGTTGCTGGTGCTGGACCAAGGCCTATCTTAGACTCTACCATCTGCAGTGGGTCCATGATATCCTGAAACATAAATGGAATGTTGTGAGATGTTGACTCCTGGACATGAACATTTTGTGATGGAATGAGTTACTGAGCTTTAATCTCAAAATCTTACAGGGAAACAGTGACTTTCTGCTATTTTATATGTCAAAGATAATCAATGAATTAACAGCAGTTGTCTAAAAGGTAATGCTGAAGAGTTGGTGCCAGAGGATAGTAGTTTAACTCTCGAAGCTCTGCAGATCCTGATTTGAAACAACTTGTTCAGGGAACATGTCCAAAAATCTAAATGTTAAAAAGGTTGGAGAATGCAGCTTAAATGTACATAGTAATTGCAAAATATTTACTGGATCAGAATAATGAAATAATGACAAATTTTCTTCTGCATGAATCTAAATAAAATGGTGATAGACTAAGAGTCCACAATGTAAAAGGTCTTCAATAAGTTGAGTTTTTTTTTTTTTTTTTTTTTGCAGTGGGTCCATGATATCCTGAAACATAAATGGAATGTTGTGAGATGTTGACTCCTGGACATGAACATTTTGTGATGGAATGAGTTACTGAGCTTTAATCTCAAAATCTTACAGGGAAACAGTGCATTATTTGTGGAGCTCCTTGGGATGCTTCAAGCTCCTTAGTTCTTGATCAACTTAGCTGGAAAACACTGTCAGTTAGACATCAGTACAATAGCTCAATTTGGATTTTTAAAATTTTGAACAATCTTGCACCTCCATATCTTCTTTCAGTAACATTTTATATTAATAAAAAGTATGATTTACGGCACAGTCATAATAACATCTTCATTCCTCAACCACATACCGACTACAAAAAGCGTAGCTTAGCATATAGAGGTGCTGTTATCTGGAATAACCTTGAGGAAAGTGTTAAAAACTCTGGTAGTTTAAACATTTACAAAAACAAACTTAAGGAGGTTTTGTTTTAGTAATTCCTTGCTTTTAAGTTTGGTAATTATATTTTGTTTCATTCTTAATTAGAATATTATTATTTTTATATTTACCACGGACATGTGGAAGAACAATATTTTGTATTGAACATGTGATTGTTTACCGTGTTTAAATAAAGTTCTACTACTACTACTACTACTTTCTGCTATTTTATATGTCAAAGATAATCAATGAATTAACAGCAGTTGTCTAAAAGGTAATGCTGAAGAGTTGGTGCCAGAGGATAGTAGTTTAACTCTCGAAGCTCTGCAGATCCTGATTTGAAACAACTTGTTCAGGGAACATGTCCAAAAATCTAAATGTTAAAAAGGTTGGAGAATGCAGCTTAAATGTACATAGTAATTGCAAAATATTTACTGGATCAGAATAATGAAATAATGACAAATTTTCTTCTGCATGAATCTAAATAAAATGGTGATAGACTAAGAGTCCACAATGTAAAAGGTCTTCAATAAGTTAAGAATATATTTGTTTATATTTGAGGGCACATGTGGTCTAGTGGATTGTCACCTGCACAACAAAGGTTGTGAGTTTGAGCCCTGTTGTAGCCAATGTGTTGTGCCTAGAGCTGGGAGTTACCGTTTAATTTCCTATCCGTTTACACGGTCTGTATTTCTGTTCGTTTAAACGTTTACACGGTCATAACAAGTTAAGGACTGCCGAATTTGGCGCTTCCACGCAAATGCAATTCTTGCACCATAAATCGTTCGTAATCGGGTTACCCGGCTTTGCATTCGATCATAAATATCATCTTGAACCATAAAATGTTGGTTGTACTTACCTATGTTATGTTTTAATCCAAAATAAAGCAGTTGAATATCCCAAAGATCCCAAACGACGATCACTGTGGGGGCTGCCATTACCGCTGCCATTTTACCTTTTTTGTAGATCCCTCTGTAATCGAAGCACCGCATAATTGGGGCCGTGTTATGCGGTGTATATGCCGAAGTCGCTCCGCTCGCGTACAAGAACTTGGTAAACGGGGGATTTCCCTGTTTCCGTAAAAGTCAGAAACCATTTCCAGAAGAAGCATTGGAACTGTTAACTTAACTTTTCACTGACAGCGGGTAAATTTTGGTGAAAATTTGACTTCAGCAATTAAAATAATACTGAAAAAAAGTTAGTAGGGTTTGCTGACGTGTAAACGTGTAGTGAATTTTCTAAACGTGTAGTGACCCTTCCGTTTGTGTAAACGTTTATACGTCCCAGCACTAGTTGTGCCCTTGAGTAAGGTGCTTTACCTCAATTACTCCTCTCTACCCAGGTGTATAAATAGATGCTGGCATTATTCAATGTTAGGAAGGCAACAGATTCGCTGCCCTACAGCAACATTATATGGTGGAGTCTGACCCAATCGTTTCCAAAGAGAGATGGGCAATCTGTTCCTGTGTACACAGGTCCATCCCCTTTTTCATATATGTTGACATCAATATTAATTTTGATGTTTAGGACAAGCTTACCTGATTAGAAGTGAATTTAACTTTGGCTTCATTTATTACAAGAGCTACATCACTTTTCCTCACATCATCTATAATATCATCTGTAAGACAGTATTAAAGAATTATGGTCACAAATCTACCCTTTAACAGTGCACTAATTATGTAGAAAGACACACAAAAAATGGGCTATCACTTGACTTGATCTTCTTATAGTAATGGGAAACTTTACTTTTAGTTAAACCAAAGTTTTAAATCCAGTTTTGTCCCTGCTAATGGGGGTGGCCGGATTCACCTCACACTCAGCAATACTGCTGTGTGAGGATTTGTTGGAGCAAAAGATAATTGACCGGATGCCCTTCCTGATGCCAACTAAATATTACTAAATATTATACTACTCTAGTCTGCAAAAACACTGTCTGAATTTCTCTGCTGGTTCTTCCCATTCATATTTTTGTTTTCAAAAGAAGATATACAGCACATACAGATTTTTTTTTCAAATTACCTCATTTAAGGTAGAAAAAAAGATTATGACCCAATTTTTTTAGTTTCAGGAGAAAGTTTTTCCTTTGCAAAATTCTTAATGTAAAACACTGCCTATTTTGACACTTCTGAACATACTGATTAGCTGATAAAGATGTGTTAATGACTAGTTCAATCTTCACATCAGAAATCACAATGCTTTTAATGTAATGTGATGCACCAAAAGATCAACACAACAGAAGAAAGTTATTGCAGTTGTACAATTAGTTCCCCGTTGCAGTTAATGGAATCCCACAATTATGCTGAACAACATCAGACTATATCTTACCATATTCACACATTTCCATAAAGAAGGAACAGACATTTTCCACTACATCCGGGTTATCCCTGTGATTCTTGTAGGACTCAATGACCACTTGGAGGCCATTCTCATGTCCTCCATTGCTGAGTACTGCAAATGCACTCTCCTCTGACTCACTGACTAGACTGGCCAAAGCCATACAGGCATTCTTCATTACATCAGCATTCTACAAACATAATGATATATGTGTACATTAAAGAGTGAAACAGAATAACTTAAAGGAAAATATGTCAAGATTTTTGTCAAGCTCAGTTTGACTTACATTCTTTAAATATATGACATATCAATCTCACGGAGTTCCTTGAAAAAAATAATTCATTTGCGTAAATTAACAAAATGGAGGCATTTTTAATTTTTGCTTTTTTGAACATACGAAGACAGAAAAAAGGGCGGATAAATGATAGGCGATACATAGCACTATTTTGTTGTACTATAGAACGCAGCCATTTGTAAATAAATTATGTGATTGCGATGTGATCAAACTAAATGTTATTATAAACTTATTGTTACTATAGTCCATGTCTCTACCTCTGTTCAGTGATGTTAAACATTTACGCCCGCATCAAGAGAAACGCTCTTTGTGCGTGCTCGGAAAATCACCGTCCCTTCAAGTCAGTGCGAGCTATTTACTCTTGCGACCAATAAATCTCGCGCTGATGTCCATGCATAGAGGTAGGAGGAACATGGACTATAAGACTAATTTTGAGATGAAGTAATTTGATGTTTAACTTCCTTCCTATTCATTGTTCTCAAATCATTGTAGTGTGGGAACCCTTAAAATCCAAATGAGATTGCGGTTTCAGCCATTACGAAAAGTCCAGAAAAGGCAATAAACTGAAAACTGGGAATTTCATCTTTTGCTAAAAAAAAATCTACTTTTTGCTGATCCCACCATTATATATTTTTATACTGAACAGTAGCATACCTACCGTCGCAGTGTGTTGTATGCTTGACAGTAATAATCTAGCAACAGTTAGAACACTCATTGTCTAGCATTGTCATCTGAAACAAGCGACCAAAAACAAAATTGTTCAAAATTAGGCATCCAGGAAGGACACAGAAATGCAGAAAAAATGCAAATAAATAAAAAAGTAAAACATTAAAAAAACAAAATTTCGCATGCTGTTTAAGAGCATGTTTCAAGGACTTTTTGAAATCATTGTGCTTAATTTTATGAGTAAACACAGCGATATAGTTTTTTTGTTTGTTATTTGAACATGTTTCAAGTTGATAGACAATCTTTAACATAGGAGAGAAATTGAGGTCTAATATGAATATTTTGAATTGCTTTACCATCCAGTGAGAGTCCCCATAGTGCAGAGCAAGCTGCTTCTACAACCGCTGGATTATTCCCCATGTGTTTTCAACATTTATCAAAATCTACCACACCGTTTTCTTCTCGGGATTATATTCAAGGTTCGTGTCTGAAAACAATCACAAAGAAAATAGTCTCTAGTAGATATCAATGAATCAATAACTATAAGCACCCAAATACCACAGAAATATTTGACTCTACGATGGAGCTGCATGGCAGATATATGACTTGAGGTCTGCTGGATAGGTAATACAGACAGGGTAGAACAGATTCAGAAGGAAAACATGTCCACTTTAAGTGAAGCATTCATTGGCATTGGTCAACTTTTTAAAAATTGCCGCAAAGCTAGCTTTGGCTAGTTCTAGTTTATCGCTGACAATAAAAATAACCCACTAACCATTAACTACTTGCCGACCAGTGACTAGAAATGGGCATCAGACTAGATAGTGCTAAAATCCGAGTCCTGGGTCCAAGGCTTGCTTGAGGGTCCTTGAAAATGTTGAATTCTAGATGTGCTCTAAGGCTACATCGAGTTACTTTCTCAATCTATGAATAAATCAACATTTTTGGAAGAACACCATAACTCTTAAAGGGGCAGTTCGTGATCCCAGCGCCCCCTCACCGGACTTACTAAAACAGAATTTTGTGAGTTCTCGGCTTTCACGTCACTATAAGATATAAAGCTGTGGGTGCTTCATAAAAAACTTACCAATTTAGTGACCACATATAAACAGTATTGCAAAAGTAGTCGTGTCAGCGATGCTGGCAGCCCACAAACATAGTGACTTTTTAGATCATTCTAATCCATGGCTTGTGCTGAGATAAAATATAAACATCATAACTTATGTGTATCAAAACAATGCATTTTTTGGTATTTATAAAATGGTAACACAACACAAAATTACAAACAATAGGTTGGTAACCTACCATGATGGGAGACGATGAGAGAGCCAGCACAGCAATGTGCACAGACCTCAGCAATCATTAGGGAGCCCTCATGTGCCAGCACGTCCTGGATCCATCCTCGTTGAACCAACACTTGCAGCATCCTCTGAAGGGAAATGGAGCAATGGCAAAGAAAGATAATCTTTGAAACATAAAAACTAAAAATGATTAATCTGGTTTTCGATAATTTGGACATGTGGGGCAAAATTAGACATGGAAATATTTTAACCAAAGTGGGCCTAATCAATGTCCCAAGGAGAGAACATCATATTTTATCTGTTCTATTTGGAGATTATATGAGAACATGGGGATAGACCTGTCAAACGACATCAATTGACAGGGCACCAACAATTTTTCTGCCCAAATCCTGATTCCAAGTATTCAGTGATTGAGGTTTACCCTTGTCAAATCAAGCAGGTTGGTTGGTGAACAAAGATAAGCACTAAACACCCAGTTATCCTGCTTATACACTAGATTACAAATTTGAAGATTGCCAACAGCCACTAAACCCAAGCATTTCACTGGGCTATCAGTTTCCAAACAAACCCCAAATCTACTGGATAATGTAGTATTTTGATAGATGCCATTTATCGTAATCATCCAAGCAAATAGCACATTTTTTTTTTATTAACAAGGCTACAACTTCATTTCCCCTGATGCTTGTAAATCATGAGTCGGACAACTTCATCCTCCTGACTGCTTATAAATCATGAAGTAGACAACTTCATCTCCTGACTGCTTGTAAATCATGGTCAGGACAACTTCACCCCTGAATGATGTAAATCCATGAGTCAGACAACTTCATCCATGACGCTTGTAAATCATGAGTCGGACAACTTCATCCCCTGACTGCTTATAAATCATGAGTCAGACAAATTAATCCCCTGACTGCTTGTAAATCATTTGAGTCCACAAACTCATCCCCTGACTGCGGGTAAATCAGGGTCAGGACAAATCATCCCTAAAATGCTTGTAAATAATGAGTCAGCAAACTTCCGATCCCCTGACGCTTATAAATCATGCGTCACGGACAACTTCACATCCTGAATGCTTGTAAATCATGAGTCAGACAACTTCACCCCCTGACTGATGGTAAATCATGAGTCAGACACTTCACCCCCTGACTGCTTGTAAATCATGCGTAAGACAACTTCTCCCATGAATGCTTATAATCATGAGGCAGAAAATATCCCCTGACTGCTTGTTAAAATCATGAGTCAGAACTCATCTCCTAACTGCTTGGAAATCATGAGTCAGACAAAACTTCATCCCCTGACTGCTTATAAATCATGAGTCAGACAACTTCATCCCCTGACTGCTTGTTAAATTCATGAGTCAGACAACTTCACACTGAATGCTTGTAAATCATGAGTTCAGACACAGTGGATTGTCTGCCTTGCAATTTTAAAAGCCTCTTGTAGTGATCATTGGTAATCTGAAACAACTCTGCTAAGAGTGCATTAATAAAGCAGCATATGTAACAACACTTGATAACCTATCTTGGTGCCCTGCACATGCATATGATTGTCAAAAAATAGAGGAATCGGGCAGCACGTTGGTACTAGCCATTAATTCCATAACCGATTGAATGAATGTATGTCCTGGAGAAATATAAATCCTTCTATGTTTACCTGAAACAACTATCACAAGTGCTTGTACATCAAATAAAGAAGGCGTGTAAGTCAGAGCACAAATGTCTTAAACAGGGCATGTTGGAATACCAAATAAAGTCCAAGGCTGGCAAAATCTATGTCACATACCAAATCCATTATATTCTTAGATTTTTTATGGCAGAGTCCCAGATGGTGTACATCAATTTCCTATCTTTTAATTTGTTGATTTACAGGAGGGACGAGCCCACACACATTATACGGAACGGGAACATATTATAATTTTTAAACAGCACATTCTAACACACGAGATCACAAGCGATGCTTAATCGCTACCTAGCCATAACGTCACAGAGGAGAAAGGAAGACGCGCCATTGCATGTTAGAAAACATATAAACTGAATACCAACACAGAATCCAAAACACAAGCAGATATTACCCCTGAAAGAAAATTCGAAGGCACAACTGCCTGGGCCAGGATCGAAAACCAGGGACCTCTGGTATACAAGACCAGTGCTCTGCCAATAAGAAACAAAAATGCACTTCCCACTCATTGCAAGGTTCTGAGAAGGAGACAGGTCTTACACACTGTAATTCTTGGGATGAAGCATGTGCCTGGGAAAGACAGAAAATAAAAATACTCAACTTAAAGAATTCTTATCAAGAAATATAATTGAAAGAGTGATCCACATCAATAGGTTTACTGACACTTAGGAAACTGAATCTATCAGAGAAGATTTGACGTTAGTACCTATAACTGACCACGTATTTCACCTGAAATGAAAAAAAAAAAAAGATTCTAATTTTTTTTTTTTTTTAATTTTAGTAAAAATGTTTTGTTTGTTTGATGTAAAGAACTTTTGATCGATGTAACATCAGGAGTGGATAAATCATGATTGCCACAAAAAAACGAGTGCATATGCATAGTTTGCGGAGCTATCAATCACTATGAGCTAGTAAAATATCAATTCACTTGGGGACAAGTCAGTAGATTTCATTCACCAATGTATTTAGAAAAATACACCCCCTGGTTTTGGGTATTATGATATATGATATCCAGAACCACAGGTCAGTTCATTGTCAATGTATATACAAGTTCAACCCACTGAACTGTGTCATATCTTGGTGGATAGCCATATTGTAACTCATAGTGAATGCAGGAGGGCAAAAATTATTAATACAACATTTTGCACTGATGTAGACAGCTAATAAAATATGGGGAGGAAAATGTTCCTAAATTGTGTTTCCAATGACCGTACCGTTCAGTGCAAGTGGAACACACACTCAATGACATCTGCAGAGAAGACCACATCTTATATCTTCCTCTACATCAATGATATGGCAAAAAAACAACATCAGCAATTAGCCATTATTTGCCAGTTGATGAATTAACAGAATTGATTACCATGGCAGGTTTCTAAATTTTCTACCCAGGTGTGGCTCATGGTACTTTTTTAAATTCACGGCTCCACCACTAAAGGTTACGTTAAAACCCGTGGAAAACATTTCTGCATGCATGAAATCCCAAAAAGACCTTGATGAATAATATTCAAAAACACATTTGTTTATAAATCATTTAACTGAAGCCTGATTTCTTTCCAATGTTGACTGAAATATATGCATTTCCCTTCTGAGAAGTGAATGCCCCAAATTACCATAATAACACCCCATAAAAAAGAGGAATGGTCCGACCAGTGACCCAGGTCACACCTGTCGACCTTAGCTCTGCCTTTAATTCCGTTTTGGCTCAAACCCACAGAGCGTGAAAATATCATGCTGTGGGTCGGGCCCGGAAGCGGGAAGGAAGTCCCAACATTGGAAAGGAAATAAGGCTTCAGTTAAAGATTTATAAAAATCATAATGTGTTTTGAATTAAATCATTACACTGAACTGA
>JAMKCH010051911.1:0-17352 GCA_023653785.1 Ophioderma brevispina | reverse complement strand
CTAGTTTAATGCCTGAATACATTATTTAACAGTATAACATGAAACGTAAATACCTTGCCGTTGTACAGCAAAAATCACGATACTTGATGCTTGGTTTTCGTAGATGTAGCGTACCTGGCAATGAGGCGAAGAAATCTGACCAGACCAGGGAATCGCGCTAAACCCATGAGGTGGCGACGCGGTGATTGGCGCAATCGGGCCACATGATGATTTGAATCTACAGAACTAATACAAAAAGGGGGTATTGACACTGGCCTGACCATTTGATCGCATTCAATGTCAGGGCTCCCAATAAAGATAAACGCTATAATAACTCTAGTACCTAAAATTAGTAGCCACCCGTGAGGCATTATGGCCACTCTCCATCCCGCTACACTACTTTTAACATTGATTCCAATGAAATATTTTTTTTTAGTACTTTAAATTCTAAGATGGTAAAAGCAAAGACAGACTGAAGAGGACGCTAGCATGAAAGTGAGTAACTGATGATTCCTCTAGGACCAAGTGTCAGTGATATTATGACTCGTAAAGTGAGGAGGAACCGGAGGAGGAAGATGAGGTGAGGAGGAAGAGGACATGTAAGTGGTCACGGAAGCACAAGTGAAGATGAATACAAGTGAGAGTGACTCATCTGATAATGAACAAGCCCATGTAAGAACTAGTAAGCCACCTGACATGTGAATGACACAGTTGCAGAGGCCTCATGTCAAAGGTTAAGGTCAATCATTAAGGCAGACTGTACCATGGGCAAAAGTTGCTAAAGGAAAGTTTTGTGTTGAGGATGAGAGGGGTGCATATCATGTTGAAGAGGTAATATGTTGTCCATGTTTTCTAAAATATACATTTATTTACATTCAGTATTCAAGGTTGTTGTGTATTACAAATTATGTTAGTGTAACTTTTGTGTAATACAAATTATGTAAACTTTGTCTTATTGGCTGTTTTAAAAGGATACCCCAAAGAATCAAGCCATGATTAGGTCATTGTTTTAAACACTAGGTTAATCTTGATCCTAACCCACAATAGGTGAGATGAGATTGGATTAGACAATTGGGACTAAAGAACACAGGAACTCTGCTAGGTTTCCATGAATTGCTTAGTCATTTTCAGGTGTTTGTTTGAATTTACCAATGGATATGTACTTTTCTGCTGTCACTCAGTTTATCTACCTTTTATTTTTACCCTAATATATAGTGGGTTCAATATTTTGTAGGCAGTGGGTGTGCAAAATTTGTGCATAGATGCTGTGTAGAGTTTTTAGTAATGTTAAAGATGTTCTTGATAATATCTTATCTAGGTGGAAACAAGGTCTTTTTATGTAAGGTAATGTAAAAAAAAATTTTTCGCCAAAAGAGTGAACCATAGACCTAACCATCCACTTTTGGATTTTGGTGATATATAATCTTTGGATGTTCTCATCTAACAAATTTCATCAGTTCTCAAATTCATAACATTTGAGGGACTATCTTTGTAAAATATGTCTTTCCACATTGATGCGATCCTCTTGGAAAACCCGCCACATGGTGCCAAATTTATATTTTTGGGGGGGGGGGGGGGGGGAGTTTGACTATCTTGCAAAGTTTGAAATAACAAATTTTCCCATAACTTTTTACTTCTTTTCTTCCTTACGATACATATCAAAAGTATGCCTTATTATTACAATCTGACAAAAAAAATAAAAGTAACATAACAGATTTTAAGGTATTTTCTTTATTTTTTCAAAAAACTCTATGCACATGTGGGCATGTTTTCCCAGATCACATCACAGACATAACAGATTTTAAGGTATTTCATTATTTTTTCAAAAACTCCTGTGCGACAGGTGGATGGTTTTCTCCCCCAGATCACATCACATATTATAAAACTTTAGTAGGTCCATAAGAAAGCTCCCCAATTTTTTTTTAAATAAAAATTAGGAATCCCAGCTTATGCTGGCATAATTTAACTAATATTTTTTGATGGCACTTTGTTTGCAGACAACATAGTGGAGTTCTTCACCCATTAAAGCTTAAGGCTATCCGAGTTCCTGTTAATGAGAATGGCCAGCCCAAAGGCATCGCCTTTGCAGAGTTTATTCTGAGGAAGGATGTAGAAGAGGCAATGAAAAGACACACGAGACATGGGTAGGTTTTGTATGAAACCAGAGTTTGTGTAATCAATCCCATAAATGCATTGCTATGTGCCTATACTGACTGTACTAAAACATGGTCAGCACTTAGGGATAAAGTATCCTAGAAATTTAAGACACTAGACCTTTCATGATCATGCTAAAACTTCTAATTGTGGGGGCCTCCACTTTTTAGCTGGAGGACCACTTAGCAATCCGTTGTGCGTGTGGTATGTGTGGTAGTATGTGTGTATGTATGTGGTGGATGTGTGTGTCACTAAATGTTAAGTTTTTTTTTACATTTGACCTGCAATTGAAAAGTGAAGTTCAATTGGAAACAAACTTTTTGTCTAGGTGCACCATGGGATCCCTCATATGTTGATGTGGTCAAAGGTCATGTGCCGGAGTCAAAGGTCATGTGAGATCAAGTTGAAAAATAGCTAAAAATGTAAAATTGACTTCATTGAAAATTTGAAGTCATTGGAACCAAACTGTGTCATAGATGCTCCCATGGGATCCCTCATATCATTGATGAGTTCAAAGGTCATGTGCCCAGGTCAAGAAGGTCATGAGCAGCCCCCAGCTTTTTTTTTAATATAGCGAGCGTGAAAACCGAGAACTGCGAAATTCTAGTTACTAATGTTTTGGTGGGTCTAAAATGAGTGTAAAAGTCAAAGGTTTGTTTATGTGTTAAAATAGTATTTTTTGTGGGATCCCATCATCTTTATTGAGGTGTAAATTCCAAATCGGTTGCAGCTTGGGATTGACTCAATACACTCCTGGTAACTGGGCCCTGAGAATTTAAGCCACAATCTTTTTTTTTCCAAATTCAAAATCTCATCTTTTTCTTCTACATTGCTCGTGTTTGTCATAATCCCCTTGGACATGACAGAACACAACAAAAGAGTTCGTAATATTGATAGGAAGGGGATGTGGTAGTTTACATGTCAAGGGATTTTGAACAAAAATATGCATTTTTTTTATTTTTTGCTTTTTTTAAGTTTTTTATTTTTTTCGTTTTTGGGTTTTTTTTAAAACAACCTAATTTTGAGGGTATTTTACGACTGTTTCTGGAGCTGAAAAAAGTCGGATCCCGACTTTATTAGTAACACTGCATAAAAATTTCCTTTCTGGACAAGTGTATTAGCTTAGCCACCTTACAGGGTTCTTTTATACATAAGCCCCAATAACAATAGTGCAAAACATGGCAATGGGGGGGCGATTGGTTTGTTGATATTTTTTGAGGAAATCACTGATGTCTTTAAGGGATGCTGTCTCTCCTTTGAAACAGGTTGTAAAAGAATATTTTTGATGTAGTTTTGATTAAAAGTCATTCGTGATGGTGTAAAATTTAAGGCTGGGGTCTACTAAAGGGAGACTAAGGAGATATTTTAGCTCCTAGGTTTGAAAACTACGGTTTAGTCCTCCCAGTGGGGGAATTTTTCCTTTCAAACATCCTCTGAAAGGTTGAAAATAACGGTGAGAAAACATCTCATGGATAGGCTGTTCGCCCCATCCATGAGGACATTTTCTCCACCTGTTATTGGCTGTTTGGCAATCTCTCCAAATAGCTCCATCACTTTCTTTTCCATTATTGTCCATTGCGAACCAATTCAGACAGGACACAGTGAAAAAAACTGTCTGAGTGTTATATTGTGCTTCCATAGTAAATTGAGAATAAAGGTCTGGCTTTTTAACCCCGCGATACCATTATTTTAAGTGGAACACGCAAAAATAATGGTGTCGCGGGTTCAATTCGTTGCAAAGAGAGTTACCGGTCCCAAAAAATTCTTTGACCTTTATCTCATTTTAAACATACGTTATCATTAAGGGTCATATTAACCGATTTCCACAATCTTTAGGCTTTAAAATACAACCAAGACATGAAAGGACTGCCACCACCCAGTGACAACAATCAACAACCCGTTGCAACGCAATGATCATACGCAACAAGACAACATTGGCAGGCGCGCGCGGACGTATCAAAAACTGGTATGACACCAGCACTTCAACCTAAAAAATAACGTCAATACGCAGCGCGTACTACCTGGGTTCATTTAAACTAGACACGGAGTTTTGCGCGATCGCCGCCAAAACAGCAAAAAATTAACGAATTTTGGGTTATCACGATTTGTTGGTCCATCGCGAAAATTTTTATTGATTTTGTAAAAAAACACCTTTTGTAATGTTAATTTGCCAATAAAACAAACACAAAGTGGATTATTAAATCATGATTATGCAACGTCGGTTGAAACTTGATGACTCACAATTCAATTACGTTGCAAAATCTAGTCCAAATGTAAAATAAATCCTAGCATAGAACCTACTTCAACTTGATTAGTGAAAAGGATGGACCCGACCTATTTTCAGTATTAAATTGAGCACGAGTTGGTGTATTTCCAAGCTATCAACGCGCCGTATGGGGTCTTTGTTCATAATTGTTTTATCATGGGATAATTTTAAATCTTTTTGGAATTAACCAAATTCGGACTTGGCCGTGGTAGGAAGGATTTTCCGGGCGGGAATGTGTAGGTGCGGAAGAGCGGAAAAAAAAACTTCCCACAACAATTAGGGAAAAGAGTGGAAACCCGTTCACGCGGATAATCAAGTCCACTCCGAGACCCGGGATGCCCCCAATCCCACGTGCAAAGTAAATTATTCTCGGGGCGTATGCAACGGCTCTCGTCCCGGGCACGCGGCCATCTACATCTGATTCAGAATATTTTATTCGGAATAAGAAGGGAAAAATAACAGGAGATAATGATGTGCTTCTTGTAATTTTTAAGCCGAGAAAGAAAGAAGTAAGACATAGGGTGTCAACTTTGGAAGTTTGAGTATGTTTTTGCAAAGACTTTCGTGTTCCTGGTTGACTAGTAGGTCAAACATAAGGAAACGCATTTTCGCGAATTTTGACTTTAAAATCGCGCATTTCGCGCATTTTAAAATACGGGCCGCACATTTTGCCATTTAAACGCGCCCAAACTTCCGGTACCTAAATTAAACCCGGGCATCAACCAATTGAAAATTGCTTACATTTTCACAGATGTTTAACAAGTTGTTAAGGGCAGTGTCGAACCTTGAGCTTCGAGATCTAGTTTGCAGTTTGGAATTCGCAATTATTGGATTAGGGCTGTAAAAGTATAATTTCTAAAAGAAAATTGGACGATTAAACCCGATGATGGCATCAAATTACCTGTGAAACACTTTCCGTATTTGAGGAAAACTAATAAAAAACACATGATTTTGCCCAGAAATTTTCAGACAGCATAACAAACAAACAATTGAATTTTCCTGATTTCTTATGTTATTTCTTTAGAACAAGACAAATTTGTCTAGGGACGGATTTTTCATTTTGAAAATAGAGCTGACTTTTCGGAAAATATAGGAAAAAAATTTCGAAAAAAAGAGTGATTTTTACCTTTCTTTTCCAAAATTGAGTAGTATATTGGAGAAATCTAATCTTTAGTTAGAATCGAAAAAATGAAAAATTGAGGGAAAACCGTCCCTAGAGAGACCGACTGGCTACGTAGGAAAAGTTTAACCTTACCTTTTACTTCGGTTTACTTTGGAGTTATTTGTCTGAAAAATTTGCCGGAATTTTGCGCAAAATTGGAACATTGAGAAAAAAATCGTTGTTTTGTTTTGTTTTGTAAAAAAAGGACTTTTCACGCCATTTCAAGCTGTCTCTTTCTCAAAATTTACTTTTTCTTTGAACTTCAAATTGAGTATGTTGTGCAAGTTGATGAAAATACATTCTTTATGCACTCATTGTGAAATTCAAACATCTTTTTCTCTCTAACTCCAGAAAATTAACAGAAATTTAAATTTCGTTGGTCTAACTTACGCGTTGTTTACATTTTCAAATAGTATTTTTCGTTTTTCCCAAGATGCGTTCGCACAACGGACATAAAACACGCGCACGCTTCATTTACGTAGTAAAAACTTCACCGCGCGAACGCGATGGTGCGCCGTGCAACCTACGGCGCAAATGTGCTTAAATTCCCGCCGTTAAGGCCATTCGGTTTTGTGACTTAAATGGTCAAATAGTGCTTTCAAATCGGCAAAAAAAATACAACTCAGAAATTGTCTGATGGGGATAACATTTGTGGTAACGATTTTAGAATCAAGTGATGTTTAAAAATGGTTTGCAAAAATCAGAAGCGCGTAAAAAACAAAAAGCATAGTGGTTAACCCACTGCCCTTCTTAAGTCGAACTCTAAACTTGAGGAGACACGGGCACATTTGGGAAATAGTGCCCCGCAATTTTTCAAAAGTTATATTTTGCATGGTTTTGTAAAGCTCTTTATATACATTAGCCACCTGAAAATAATCCTTTGTGCATGTAGCGTGATTCAAGGATCTCAAACATTCAGGTCATATGTCAGGGAAATGGTATCAAAATGTGCATTATATGCAGGAGGGTGTGATTTTTCTAACCAAAAACACTCTCCTTTCTAAAAATATGGTAGGACATGCAAAATATTGTCTAATCTGCTCTGTTTGGTTAGAAAAGAAATGTTGTAGCTAGTAGTTAGTTAGTTAGTTAGTTATACCAAAAGTTTTAAATCCGGTTTTGTCCCCGCTGGACTGGGGTGGCCGGATACACCACACTCAGCAATCATTCTTACTGAGGATTCTATTGGAGCAAAAAAGATAATTGACCAGCTGCCCTCTGACGCCATCCACGTTGTCGGCGGGTGGGCCTGCCTTTAGGCACCTGCCACATACAAGGCGCATGGCTGGATGGCGCCATTAGCTCTCCAGAGCTGACGCCATTGTAGGTAGGTAGATCCTTCTTTTTCATGTCTACTAGGGTAACCAGCTACCTCTCATCAGCATTCCTTAGAAAATCGCATCCGATCTTAGAGAATCGAGAGGGTGACGGTTTGCCACACCAAAAAATCGGCCCTGGGACAGGTAGTACTGGTTACAGGATACCACTAGCAGGTTCAAAGGGAAAACCTGACCTGACCTGTTACGGAAACCTGCCTGACTGTCACAGGAAACCCCGACCCCCCTGACCTGTAACATTTGGATAATTACAAACAAAAACACCTATCAGATGTCATATGTTTCAAACAGAGTTATTCTTTGGTAATAAAGTCACACATTTTGAAGAGAATAGTATAGGGTGCAACACACCAAATAAATTGCCATGGGTTTATGTACAAATGGCCCTATTTACAACCGTCAATTTCCTCATTCACGAAGCGGACCTCAGTTGCTTAATTATTGCATTACCGGTGGACTGATAGACCTTCTGCCATCCCATTTCCCACAAGAATCCAACGTTGACAAGGAGTTTTCGAGTATGCAAGCTGAAGACAATGATGCAGTTCCCGATCCTTAACTGTGGCTTCTAGTCAAAAATATTCCTTGGGATAGGGTTGTAAATTAGTTACTGTAATTCCTCGTGTCGCCTACCACACCTTTTTGTAATTGATATTGTGCTGACTTTTTATCTTTACAATAATTTCTTGAAACACAAAATATGGCTCAGGACGTCCAGTCTCTACTATTTTTTTCAATTTCTTTAACTTAAACATGACCCCCCATTTTACCTTTTTTCTTACAATTTTCGCGGCCCAGAGGGTCCCAGACCCCAGATTCTTTTAGTGGTGTGGAATCTACAACATGTGTTTTTTTTAAATTAAATACAAATTAATATGGATATGAGTATTGTCAATTTGGAAATATTTTAGTGGTTATCCTGCATCTTTTACAGGTCGGAGGCTATATAGACTGATTTGAGAGACAACAACTGCAGAAAAGTCATCCTCGGTAGCACAAGAGGAAAAGTGCCCACCTTGGGCTCCGTTTAAAAAAGGTTTTAAGGTGGTTAGGACCATTGGCTTTTATTTTTCTTGAACAGAGTTGTGTAAGCTTCTGTTAATTCTGTTTAGTTAATGGCACTATCGGTGCTTTGGTAAAATCAGAAAATTGAAAAAAATATAAAAAAATAAGATTTTTGATGTCCTGAAACAACGTACAGGTATCAAACTATTCCTGCAAATGATGATGTTCTTGGGTGTCGTTATTCCTGTAAGAGTTTTTAACCATTCAATGCAGGGGTCTGAATTCCATACATTCTTAATGTCAGATCGCTTAATTCCCCAAATATCTGAAAATAAAATCTTTGCCGTCATAGCCAAAGCAGCAGTTATCTGCATTTCTGAATCATGGCTGGATTCTTCATAACGGACTACGGATTCTGGTGAAGGTATTCTGTTCTACGCCATGACCGTAATGTCAGGGGGGGGGGGGGGGCGGCGTTTCGCATGTTTATCCGACAGTGATATTGCTACAATACTCGTAACCGACCTTGATGTTTGAAACGTTAATGCTATCTGGATGTGCAATTTACTTACGACAGTCTAAACCATCTTATGGGGAACATTTTATTTATTAATCCCATAGAGACTCAGACTTTCGCATTTAATTTGACCAAGTTCTTTATAAGTATCAATCTACTCAGGAAACTTACATACTAGTGGACAGGAACATTTGGAAATAGTGCACCCTCAATTTTTTCTCAAAAGTTATTATATTTTTGATTGGTTGTAAAGCTCTTTTATATTAGCCTCACCTGAAATAATCCTTGTGCATGTAGGGTGATGCAAGGATTCTCAAGACATTTCAGGTAATGAAGGCAAATGGGTATCAAATGTGCATTCATATGCCAGGAGTTGTGTTTTTTCTTAACCAAAAACATCTCTACTCTTTTCTAAAAATTCTGTAGGGACATTGCAAAGATTGAATTAATCTGCTTGTTTGGAAAAAGAAATGTTGTAGTTAGTAGTTAGTTAGTAGTTATTATACCAAAGTTTTAAATCCGGTTTGGTCCCCGTGAAGGGGTGCCGGATACCTCACATTCAGCAATACTGCTTTATGAGATTTAATTGGCGCAAAAAAGATAATGACCAGATTGCCCTTCCTGCCGCCAATCCACAGTTGTCGGCGGTGGGCCTAGCCCTTGGGCAACCATGCCCACCCATACAAGGGCACAGCATGTGATGGATGGCCGCCATTAGCTCTCCAGGAAGCTGAAGCCCTTGTAGGTAGATTTCTTTTTCATTTTACCAGGGTAACCAGCTACCCTCCTCATCAGCTTCCTTACAAATCGATAAGATTCCTAGAGAAATCGATGAGGGTGCGGTGTAGCCACCGACAACTCGGCCTGGGAAGGTAGTACTGGTTACCAGGATCCAATAGCAGGTCCTCAAAGGAACCGAACCTGACCTGTTCAAAGGAAACCTGACTCCTCCTGACCTGTCAAAGGAAACCTGATGCACCTGTACCATTTTGATAATTACAACAAAAACACTAGCAGAGTGTTAATGTTTAAAAACAGATGTTTTCTTTGGTTATAAAAGGGCCAAATTTGTGAATAGCCTAGCTATAGGTTGCACACCACCAATAAATTGCCATTGGTTATGTACAAAATGGCCCTAATTAAAACGTTCAATTCTCATTAAAACGAAGGACTCAGTTGATCTTAAATTATTCATTACCTGGACTGCTAGACTCTGCATCCCATTACCGCTAAGAATCATAGTTGACCAAGGAGTTTTCGAGCTACTGAAGCATGTGGAAGAAAATGATGAGTTCCGATCCCCTCTGAAAACTGTGGCTTCTAGTCAAAATTTTCCTATGGGATGGGTGATAAAATTAGTACTGTAATTACTCGGTAGTAAGCCTCACACACCCTTTTGTCTGATATTGTGCTGATTTATCTTAAAATAATTTCTAACACAAATATGGACCAGGAAGTTCCCGCTCTACTAGTTTTCAATTTTAACTTAAAACCATGACCCCCATTTTGTCTACCTTTTTCTAAAACCCACTTTTCGGCCAGAGGGTCCCAGACCAGTTCTTTAGTGGTGTGGAATCTACAACATGTGGTTTACTTAAATACAATTATATGGATAGGAGTATTGTCAATTTTGATATATTAGTTAGTTTTATCTGCATCCTCGTTTTACACGGTCGGAGGTAGGTATATAGAATTATTTCGAGACCAAAAATTCAGAAAAAGTCATCCTCGGTAGCACAAGAGGAAAAGTGCCCACCTTGGGCTAAAAAGGTAAGGTAGGTTGGACCATTGCTTTTATTTTGCTTGCACAGAGTGTGTAAGCGTCGTAATTCTGTAATTAATGCCCAATAAGTGATTTGGTAAATCAGAAAATTGAAAAAAATAATAAAAAAATCAGAATTTTTGCATGTCGGAAACAAGTACAGGTATCCAACATACCATGCAAAATGATGATGTTCTTGAGGTGTCCGTTATTTCTGTATGATTTTTTCAAAACCATTCAATCGCAGGGTCTGAATTTCATAATCTTATGTCAGATCCTTAAGTCCCAAACTATCTGAAATTAAAACTCTTTGCCAGTCTACCAAAGCAGCAGTTATCTGCATTTCGATCATGGCGGATCTTCAATAACGGACTCCGAGATTCTGGTTGAAGGTTATTCTGTTCTACGCAATGACCAATAGTCATGGGGGCGGCGTTTGCATGTTTATCCGAAGTGATATTGCTACAATCCTCGTCCGACCTTGATGTTGACAACGTTAATGCTATCTAGGTGTGACATTTTACTTCCGAAGTCTAAACCCACTATTGGGAACATTTTATAATCCCATAGGAATGACTTCGCATAAATGTGACCAAGTTCTCTCTATATCAATCCTTATTCAGGAACTTACATACTAGGGGACAGTAACATTTGTCTACTGGGAATGATTCTTGTAAATCAAGTTCATCTCAGTCAATAAGTAGTTTAGACTTGTTGGTCTGGTGCTGTGTTCCAACAAATTATTGGACAAAACCTACTCGTGTTTGTGAACAATCCACCAGTTGTATTGATCACATAATATGTAACTTCACCCAATAAGGTGTCCCCCAAGTGGCATCATATCGATAGGTCTCAGTGACCATTTTGATTTTTGCAAAAAGCAAAGTAAAGTTGGACCTTACAATGAACTAAAACAGTTTCTATAAGATCCTTATGAAACCTGATAGGCCGAAGTTCTGTCCAGCTATCTTGATAACTGTGATTTGTCATCAGTCCTGAATTCCCACTGTGTCAATACTGCTTGGAATAATTTCAAACTTGTCTTGACCACCGTTCTTGATAAGGTGGCCCCCAAAATGTGTCATCCGTATTAAACAGCGTACTGAGCCCTGGATGACACAGCATATTAGACATGATCAGGACCAGAGACAATCTCCGTTATCGGCTGGATAGAGGATTCTCTGATGTGTATCGTACACCGAATACACCACTTTACGTAATTGAATTCAGGAGGGAAATAAAAAAAGATAAAGCCTCTATTTCAATCTAAACTAGATGAAAGTCAGGGTGACCCCCAGAAAAATATTATGGGCAGCACCTGGAAGTCTTGTTATAGTTCTAAATCGGGCAAGCAAAGGTAAAATTGTTCTCAATGTTAACGGTGAGCTTTGTCATGATACTCGGTCTATTTGTGACTACTATTCAAATGCATTTTTTTCAACAATGCTCAAACCTTGGTCAGTACAAATTCCTTCCTTCAAGTTGTCTTGGAGCAGTGACTGGGTCTTTCGTGAGTTCTACAAAAATAAAGGAGTTATTCCCAGTGCTTATTATACAAACGTTACTGAGGAATCATTTATAAGGGTTATTCAGGTTTAGATGTAAACAAAGGAGCCGGGCTCGATGAAATTGCTCCTAGATTCCTGAAAGATGGAGCTTAACCAACTTCTCCTTGGGTACACAGCAGTGAAACTTATCGATAGCAACAGCACTGTTCCGGATGAAATTAAGTCGGTCAAAGTCATCCCTTTGTTTAAAAAGAAAATAGCAAGGCTTGATGTAGGAATTACCGCCCGGTGCATTGTGAGTTGGGTTTCTAAAATTTTAGAAAATGTGTTTACCTTAAGGTTGAGGAATCTTAGTCTGCAAATTTACTTTATCAATTACCAATCCGGATTTCGTTAGGTTATTCACTGAAAACCATGTCTGATTTTCTTACAAAAGATTAAATCAGACAGCAAAATCTCCATGGTAATTTGTGGGCATGGTTTGTTGCGTGCAAAAAGCTTTTGGACAGCGTGAACCATCAAATCCTTTGTCAAAAACTTGAGGCTTTGGGAATTGACCCAAGGTTGGTTCAAATCCTATTATCTCAAACGACAGCAGCTGGTGGCATCGATGGTGTTAATTCCGTCTTAGGCAGCTTCTGTGGCGTGCCACAAGGGAGCTTGTTGGGCCCACTGCTCTCTATGTTAGAGCAAGACGGGAAACTTCGGTGAACAACATGCGGCCTTCTGTATGGGATGATAGTGTGTTATTTCATTCATAGTGATCCCGAGGTCATTTCTCATAGTCTAAGTTCAGATTTAGAACCATGCAACAAGTTGGCTAATATCCAATAAGCTATCACTTCATGATGGGAAACCGAATGCATTTTATTTGGAACCAAACAAACTTGGTAGGATTATGGATTTTCATCTTTCTTACAATGATCAATTATTCAAAGCCAAGATTCAATCAAATATTTGGGGGGTGTTACACTTGACCAATCCCTTGCTGGAGACACAGAAATTCTGTCATAAAACAAAGTTGCAGGTAAACTCAAATTTCTTATAGACAATCCCAGTACCTCAATCAGAAATTACGGAAGAATCTGTGCTCAGGCTCTTTTACAATGTCATATCGATTATTGCTGCACTTCCTGGTATTACGGTCTCAACATATCCCATCAGCGCAAATTACAGGTTCTCCAAAATAAAATTGGCTCGTTTTTGTTTTTTTTAAAAACTCAATTTGTCTCCCGAGAACACATGGTCAGGTTTCACTTAGATTCAATTAAACTGTGAATTATTCAAGACAGAAGTCAAAACAATGCGACCTCAACATATGTTCCAATGTCTTTCGTTCAAAGGGTCCCATTTATTTACAACATTTTGTACCAGAATATCAAATATCATAATTATCGAACAAGATCTAGTTCATTAAATTTTCATGTCTCCAGAGTTACTGGTCTTGCTTCCAAGTCTTTTTCTATGCATGGTACCCTTGACTGGAAAAACTCATTACCAGATATCATCAAGTCCATTGACCACAAAGAATTCCTTTAAAATACCAGTCAAGATAATTGTCTACTATGGCAGTGAACCAAGAATTGGCTGAATAGTCTAGATTATCTCCCTGGCGTCTCCTCCTCTTTCGTAATTGGTATCTATCACCTTCTGCAGGCACTAGTTGTTGTTTGGGACCCCACTGGGAAATAAGGTTGCATATTCAGCCAACTTGTAGGGGCTATGCTGGCTTATCGACTTGGTTGTCTGTTGTTGTGTGATTACTGATGACGTCCATTGTACTTGTATTTTTGTATTGTTTGTCGATTTTGCCGAATAAAGATAAATAAATAAATGTACTAGGTGTGGTTTCTCTAGGGCATTGCAAAAAATAGCAATTGTGTGGGTGTGTGATGCTGAGTTTTTTAAGGTTTTAGTCGAGATCAAATCCAAAATGGTATTAACACACAAAATGTAGGTTTGAATGCACCCTACCTTCAATTTTGAGCACTGAATTTTGGACGACTTTTTTAACATACCCATGCATTGGGCTGAAATTTTGGCAACCCTGTGCCTTTCCCTTTATAGTCTACAGACATCCTAGGTAAGCCTAAACCATGTTTCAGAGTGTTATTTTATGAATGTTTCTATCTTCTTGTGTAGGCGGCGAACTGTGAGAATTCTGGAGAAATTATTGCAGACGTAACGAAATTTATAGCATATTTCATTTTGTAATTTACTGAGTGTGGTAGAATTTTCATGTTTTAAGCCTTCACATTGTAGCGGTAGTGTTGTTAGGAATACATCAGTTTCTGGCAACGGCCTCTTCACCCAGCATGCACCCCCCCCCCCCTGGTTGAGCAGAACCACATTGTCTTCAGTTTTGTCACTTACCCTAATAACCCTAACCCGGACCGGGCGATTTTGCCGAAACACGACCCAGATGCAAAGAGGTGCAATTATTTTTATTTTTACGCCCCAGATGCACATGAGAAAAAAAAAAAAAAAAATTTTGCGTTTCACTGCATCTCGGACGTTTTTCCCGGTACAAGAATAAGTAGCTTACAGCGTTAAAGGCCCAGGTGCAAGAGGAACATCGCGTCATTTTCCAGGAATACGTCCCAGATGCCAACGAAGAACATCGCGCCATTTTCCCGGACGACGTCCCAGATGCAACGAGGAACATCATCGCGTCATTTTCCGGAAAGGCGTCCAGGTGCAACGAGAAGCATCGCGTGCGAATGCAATGAGAACGGATCCTAAATAAATAAATAAATCGGGATAGGACACTCGATCAAGAGAATGGATGCGTACTGCACAACTGATTGCATGAAATCTGTAGCTTAAGTTCGCCAGTCGTACGTGCGCTTTATGATAGTTCATGCTCCGGGATTATGTCATGAATGCGTTTATGCATAATTTAAAAAGTAGCTGATCGAAAATGGTGGCGCTATTCACCAATCAATATCGAAATTTCCTATGGCATTTGTACACAGTATCACCCGCTGATGAGAAGAGATTGCGCTTCTGCAGGCAAAACGTCCAAAAGCAATGAAAAAGCATCGCATCATTTCCCGGAATACGTCCCAGATGCAACGAGGAACATCCAGTCATTTTCGGAAAGACGTCCCCGAGGCAACGGAGGAACATCGCGTCATTTTCTGGAAGACGTCCCGAGTGCAACGAGGAACATCGCGTCATTTTCCGGGAAGAGTTCCCAGGTGCAATGAGGTCCAATGAGGTCATTTGCGCGACAAAAAATAGTTGTGACGGCCGAGAGCAACGAGAAACATTTTCCGACGGGTACCAAGTTTGCGTTGCACCTCATTGTCCCTCGTGCGGGTTAGGGTTAAAGGTAGGACTTTGGGTGTCAGACCAAAATTGTGACCAGGACTATATATTTCCCACATTTTCCCATTCCGTATTAAACTTTAATACATTGCTTTCTTAAGGGTTGCCTTTAGTCACTTACCCCTACATTAAGGTAGAATTGGGTGTCAGACCAAAATTGTGACCAGGACTATCTATTTCCCACATTTTCCCATTCCGTATTTAAAACATTAATACATTGCTTTATAAGGGTTTCCTTAGTCACTTACCCCTAAATTAAGGTATGACTTTGGGTGTCAGACAAAATTGTGACAGGACGATCTATTTCCCACAATTTTCCCCTTGATTATAGTTCTGTATTAAACTTTAATACATTGCTTTCTTAGGGCAGTTTGTGAAAACTTGAGTTTCGGTATCTATTTTGGTTTGGAACTTGCAAATATTTGATTATTGTATGTAAAAGTATAAATTTCTAGAAAGAAAATGGACGATGAACCCGATGATGGCATCAGATTAATGTAAAAACTTTCCGTTTGCAGAAAAAATACTAAAAAAACACGATTTTGCCAAAATTTTCAGACAGCAAACAAAAACAAATTGGGATTTTCATGATTTCTATGTTAATTTTATAGAAACAGACAAATTTGTCTATGGACGGTTTTTTCATTTTAATAAAAAATAGAGGCGTACTTTTCGAAAATATAAGGAAAAATGTCAAAAAAGTGTTGATTTTGTCTCGCCTGAACTTTGTTCGGCAGAGACTTGTAAGCACTTTCTGTCGGTCTGTCTGTCGGTATGTCTGTCTGTCTGTCCGGTCTGTCCGTCTGTCTGTCTGTCTGTCTGTCATGCTGTCGGTCTGGACTGACGTCGTGGTCACGGGCTTGTGTACGATTTATCTGGAGTTCCCGTAAGGGCTATGATGATGTAACTTGGTGGAAAGAAGCGGGTCCACGAGTTCTAGACCTGATTAGATTTTGGGCGTAAATTATGCAAGTAAGTATCTAATTTGCATAATTAACGAAAATTTTCCCGCAAGGCTTGTGTAAACAAGTTTTCTGGAGTTACGTAAGGCGTATGATGATGTACTTGGTGGAAGGGAGCGGGCTGGAGAGTCTCGAAACTGATTAGATTTGGGGTATTTCGGCAAATTAAGTATTGCAAATGAGAAATTAATATGCAAAAAACAGCGTAATTGCTAGAAATTTTGAAACGTACATTGGATACGAAAATTCCTTCACGCATGAAAGCTATCATGGTGCGCATCTTTTTCCAATATGAGCGTGTGTGATACAAGTGGCTTAGGTATGCAAATGAGCTAATTAAATATGCGTAATTACTGTATATCTGAAACCGTAATTCGGATAGGCAAAATTCCTTCGCTGAGGGGGGGGTTGAAAGAATACTATTGCCATGCATTTTGGGGGAATCATAATGGGTCAAAGTGCATGTGGGCCTATTACAAGGGGCCATTTTTTGATACAATTGATCTAATTAAATATGCACATTGCTGTATCACTGAAATGGTACATTGGATATGCAAATCCTTCGCTCCATGAGACTTCTATGGCTTCGTACATCTTTTGTAGGATTTTTTTTTTTTTTTTTTTTTTTTTGTTTTGTTTTTTTTTTTGGTCTGGCAACACATTGCGGTCAAAGTGCAGTGATTCAATTAAAGGGGCATTGTTGATGCAATTGATCTAATTAAATATGGTAGTGCTGTATCGCATATATGTACATTGGATATGCAAAATGCCTTCGCTACATGAGACTATATATGGTAAACATCCTTTTGTGTGAATAATAATTGTGTCAAATGCATGTGGCACTTAAAGGGGCATTCTTTGATTTTTTAAAATTGAAACTATGCTAAATGCTTGGTCCATTTCACCCAAATTTTTCGGTGTCAATGCCGGTCCAGTGTAATACTACACCGTCACCAAAGAATTTGATTCAGGAGTTTGGTTACCTTACAATAAATTAGGTCAGGGATGTGTTTATTTGGCAGTATATGGCTGTGTGTGATATGGTGGTGTACAAAACAGGTTGGACAAAACAAGAAGATTATAAAAAGTGGGGGGAGTACACCACAACAAGGTATTAAAATTCAATTTATAGTAGATCAGTGCCCATGGTTTCATTGAAATGGTTTTTCTACTCCTGGTCTTTTGGGTTGCCAGGCTGTTTACATTCTTGGAAAATGTGAAAATACGCAAATTGTGCATTTCACCACTTTATGGACCCCGTAGGCGACTCAAATTTTAAAAATGTGGTCACATGATTTTTTTCAAACATAGTGTTGCCAAATTGAATTAATTTATATTTGATAAATTAGTGAAATTTTAAGGTTTTGCAG
>JAMKCH010051910.1:0-10240 GCA_023653785.1 Ophioderma brevispina | reverse complement strand
GATGTTATGAAGAGAAATATTGTGTACTTACTTGGTATCAAGAAGAGGAGACCCATCGCTAGCATTGATTACAATATAACACCCATTGCCTGTTTCATTGACAAATAAATGGGGGGGGTGGCTTGCAAAACCCAGTTTATATTTATACACTAGAATGTAAACGCCAGCTCAAAAGCCGTAACAATCTTTTGCAGCAGTGCGTACTTATTTCCATAGCGTGGTGTACACAATTTATTATTATTCATGCATTTGCATAGCGTGCGGTACAAACTTATTCTATATTCAGGCATTTGACATCGAACGATGTTGTACCGTTTCAAGGACAACAGTTACGGCGGCATGCGCGTGCGAGTTTGCGTTTCGAATGGAATGGATGACAGTAATGAATATTCATAATTTTCAAAAAAACATGGTCGGTGGGCGGCCTCTTCTTCAACACGGGTCGTTACGGCATCTCGTGTTCTCTCTATATGCAAAACCCAATGCTGGGTAGAATGTTACAGAAAATATGTTGCCAACCTTTGTAGATATCAAATACAGTCACTGACCAATATTTACTCATCCGACCTTTTGATCAGGGATTCTGTAGTCTAGTGATTTACAGTATATTGGTATGGTGTGTTGTATCTATCGTGTCAGATGTCTCTTACACTCCTACCAACCCATTCTTGCATGTATGTGGAAGAATGTTGCATGTTACACAAAGATAAATCTGGGAAATGGTTCAATTGTGTGCAGCTTTAGTCACTTTAGGAAAGATATACACTTGCATCATCAGTCCATTTAGTCCACCAGAGATTAAATATTAGAAGGCAAAATGCATGTATTAAGATAAAATTGACGATAACAATTTTAAAAATAAAATTTAAACTGGTATTGAAAAGGCCAAATCGCCATTTAATTCCAGTTAAACATTTGTTTGATGCCTACCATTTGATACATTCAATATTCAGGAAAATTGCCTTTTTGTACTTAAAAAAATATTCTAAAATATTTTAAGATGTAAAAATGGAAAAATATTTTACTTATCTAAAGGAATTATGTCCTAAATTTTGTTGGCTATATTGCTGGAATAATTAATAAAAACAATTATCAGAACAAACAATCTTGATATGTCAAAGGTCAGGAGTCCCAAAAAGTGCCCAAAATTCCCAAAATGCATTTGCATATTGGGATTGATGATTAAGTGGGTTTAAAAGGATTTTTGACTATTTTTGTTGAACAGAGCACCCAATAATGACTACTCACCATCTACATAAAAGGTGTCAAAGAAATCATCTATTTAAACCTCTTTGATGAGGTGTCATATGACATGCTTTCAAGTGAGCGAGACAGGGCTAAACAAAATCCATCAAAGGATGGAGAGAAGGGTTGGCTACTGGAGTATACTATGCCTTCTCAACTGAGGTACTTTTCAAATAGGGGAAGGATATAGGGGGTTCCCAAGGGTCATTCTTGGTCTTGGACAGAAGCAGTTTGTGAGATAGATAATATGCCATGTCAGCAATTGGCCTCCAAAACAGCGCTTTTACAAAGATTGTTTGACGTTTGTATCTTTTATTTAATTCAGGTGCGAGGAAATAATAGGCTCCATGCTACAAAATGTAAATTTTCTTTAATTTGTGTGAAAGAGTAATATTATTTTCATGGACATAGTAGAAAGCATAAAAAATTTAATTTGATATGATAGCAGCGGGACTGTAGTGTAGAGGTGCGCTTCCAGATAAAATGTGAATTTTCTGGCACACAAGTATTTAGGCAGTGATAATCCATAAAAATGATGGAAGCACTTGACAACCCCCTTAATGGCCCTAGTGGATTTCAAGGTTATACACGGGTCAAAAAATGGAAAAGGTTCTGAATGTGTTAAAGAGCATACCATGGTGTTTTGGTCACAAGGATTCAAACAGGTATAGTTCCTACACTATCTATGGCTTATAATTACCGGAGTTATGGGGTTAAAAACGGTAAAAAATGGTGAAAAAAGTCAATTTTGGTTTGTAAATAGTCAAAAGGTTAAAAGTGCTTTAATTCAGTTAATTATGTGGTCAACTTGTTTCCCTAGCTTAAAGGATTGAAATAAGGGAATAGGTTGCCTTATTGTTATGCTTAGTTTTTACGTTATCCCAACCAAAAATAGGTAACAGGTCAATAGAATCCAATAGCTGCCAATAGCTGTGACTTTATTCGCACATTTTGGTAAAACCAGACACCGAAAATAGGTCAAAACTATTCCTATATTCATTTCATGAGCTAAACCAACAATTTGAACCACATTTTACAAAAATTGGAGCAACTTTAAAAAATTTGAAAAAAACAAAAAATTAAAAATATTTTTTTTACCCTTTTTCAAGTTTTTGCCCCCTAATTCCTAAACTATAAGCCAGTAGTATAAATACTCTACCTTTTTTTTTTTTGATCCTTGTTCACTCAGACGAACATCATGGTGTGCTTTTCAACACAATTGGAACATTTTAAAAATGTTACCCCTGTTGTAACCTTGAAATCCAAGCTGGGGGCCATGAAAGGGGTGTGGCAAGTGCTTCCATCAATTTTTTTGATTATCCACTGTATTAATAATTGTGTACCAAATTCACAATTTTATCCGGATTTGCACACTCACATAAGATCTGTTCACTACAGTCCCCCACTATGAAAGATGATCATTAATGATTACTAGAAATGCCAAAGACTTGTTTCATTTCATGTTGCCAGGTTTCAGGCACTTTCCGCTTGAATACACCATCTGTGTTGCTAGGATATGACCGTAGTCCTGACAGCATGACCCGTATCCAAGGCAACCAACCAATGCCACATACCTGTCTCTATTCATTACCATTGAGCCGCCTCTAACTCCACCAGAACCACTTAAAGAAAAGGTACTTTTTATTTGTCAATTGTTTACAGGATTAATTATTTTTGTTGATCTTTCTACCAAGTTAATTCAATCTAAACTTTGTTTATGTAGCAAGGTTATAATCTTAGGCGTATAAAAATTGTTAATATTGGTTAAACCACAGGTCCTAAAATTAATCCTAACCTCATCACTTTTAACTAAAAAAACAAAATATTTACAATATCTTGTAAATATCATCAAAGAATGTGCGCCTAGCCAAACCATCCAAAGGGTGTGTAAATTTTACGTAATTTCCTTGTGAGCAATATTCTTTTTCTTAAAAATACTAGAGGGTATTAAAAATCCTTACCCACAGACTATTTTTGTTGCGCCAATATGAAATTTTTTTAAGATCTTATATAGTTATACTCATCATACTCATAACCCATGTTTCTTTCAAGTTTACTTATTTATTCTATTAACTAGAAGGTCCTGTAAAAGTTGGCTATCAGAAAGAGATCTCAGCTTTTATTATTTATCCTATTCTACTCACCCCTTGAATTTTCGTGCCACACGGCACAATGAGCACAAAACAGGGTCTGTAGATTGTTAAGATTGAAATCTGTAACTGATTTTTGGTAATTTTGGATGGTTTGAAGTGTTCTTCACATAAATCATACATTGTTCTGATGCACATTCCCTTTTGATTTAAAAATATGGTTTTAAAGAATCGCAGATATCCAAATTTCATTAATTTTTACCTATTTTGGGTCAAAATTTTTGTAATAAAATAGCCATAAAATTTGAACAAAATATCATATCCACCCCATTTCTCTTTTACTGTGCAGAAAATGATACCGTAATTGCTATATAAGCATCTACATAAAGGAACCGCTGAGCAGAGGTTTGATATTGCTTCGCTTCTATAGGGTTATACAAATGAGATAATGTGCTGAAAAATGGCCAAAACTGGGCAAGTCCAATAAGTTATAAATTTACATTTACTAGCAAATTGCTACTTCAAATCCCACCCCCCAAAAATTATAATATGTTTTTGGCTTTTGGCATGTTACCCTCTGAGAGGTAACAATCATAACAAAATACACCAACTTGTGCTTTCAAGGACTGCAACCCCATTTGATTGATATACTTGATAAAAACTGAAACTGGATACAGATTGACTTACTCTAGTCGTGCTCCACAAACTTTTTGACTGTGTCAGTACAGCGGGTCATTGTCTGCGGGTTATTTGTTTGAATTTGCTAAATTGTTTTCTTCTCTTTTTGACAGAGTAGGCTACTTTTTTTGTTTCCAATTTGCAACACATACCATTTTTTTTCTAATTTTTTTCTTTTCTGATTTTTTGGGGACACTGCAACTTTCAATAACCTCATATTTTTACAATTTGCTGAATATTTTGATAGCCCAAAATGCTTCTTTAGAAAATCCATGTGTTACCCACTGTAGTTTTAAGGCAGTGTCAGCAATTTGCCAAATCTGAAAATCATCACAAAATTAGATTTTTGTAGTTTAACAAGTAAAGCTATCATAACATACCCTGTGTAACTGCTAAGACTAAAAACAACGTAATAAGGACAAATTGGATATTTTAGTCATTATGTCTGTATGGACCACCATACTCCACACCAACACCGCGTCATTCGCATGGAAGAATTCATATCTTTGAACCTGTGTTTTTCTTCCTTTTGTCATTTTTTAGTGGAAAAAAACAACCCATTCAAATTTTACAGACTGCCCTTCACCACTTTTAGACTACTTTGGCAAATTTTGAATATTTTTACTCTTTTGGGTGGATCACTGAAGTGTGAGTGGAGGGACTAGTGTTGACGCATGATTCATTGACTGTCTTTGCACTCAATTTGGCTCTCTATAAGTATTGCGGTCATTCATAAATTCCTGCATGTGTTGCAGTGAGTGAATTGCCCAAACTGCAGTTTCTATCCCGAAAAAACGCATCTCTGTACTGCAATAAAGAAAATGATTAGTTGGGTCATTTGGTGCAAGTTCGTGACGTGGAGAGAGAGATCATGGGTACCTTTTTAAAGCAATCCAAGCATGTTTATTTTTGACCCCTGTATTATGGATTTCCCCCCTCCTGGATCGCCCACCATTCTGAGGGGCACCCCTAATTGTTCATTAAAATTCATAGAAGACAAATCACTGAGAAATGATGCTCTTGCTCTCCACGGTCACGGAATTGCCCCAAATGACCCCAACTAGATGATAAATTTTGACATTGAACTGTTAGACCTTAGTGAATGAAGTGGTCAAACATTGCACTGATTCCAAACATTCATTCTGTTGTTTATATCCTTCAATTCTGTGGTATTACTTCTAACTTTGAAGATGATTTTAAAGATGTGAATGGTCCTTCTCTTTTCAGTTTGAATCTAACGAAGAAGAAAGTTACTTGCATATGCTGAGAATTACCAAACCTCACTGCTGGCTAAATTACCCAACCGTGAAAGTGACAACAGCAGGGAGGACATTCAACGGGCAAGTCGTGTTTGTCACCTCGGTATTCAGATCAAGCAAACTCCCGGTATCCTGATGGAGGAAGCCAACAACCCTTCAGAGTTGCTGTACGTGGTGATATCAGTTGAATGTGATAGTTTACAATGTTCTCTCAAGTAAAATGAAGAGCATTGTGAGATGTCACCATCTGATAAGGGTTTTACAAAGCTTCTTAAAACAGCTGTTGAAAATGGAAGCAATTTCATTGGCTGATGCCGGTTCAATTCGATAATTGAACCCAAGTAGTAAGCGATGCGTATGCAGTTATTTTCGGTTTTTGAAGCGCTTGGTCTTTAGCGCGTTTTGCTACTTTCGGCGCGCCTGCCAACGTGGTGTCTTGTTGGAAGATCGTTGCATTCAACGGGTTGTTCGATTTTTGTCCTGGGTGGTGGCAGTCCTTTATTGTTGTATTTAAGCCATAACGTAAGAGAAATTGGGTTGTTTTTAACGATGACCTTAAATGATTAAAGCTGTTTAAGAATTGAGAATAAAGGCATGATTTGGGAAACCGGTACTCTCTTGAAGACTAATTGAAACCGGCGACACCATTATTTTTTTTTTGCGTGGAAGAACTCGGCCTCCGGCCTCGTTTTCTTCACTTAAAATAATGGTATCGCCTTCGGGTCAATTAGTCGTAAAGAGAGTACCCGTTCCAAAAGCATACCTTTATTTTCTAAATAAAGTATCAAGTGTATGCACACAATTCTTTTTGGCTGTCATCACGATAGCACATAAAAATTAAAAATATTTGTTTGTTGATATTATTAGAAAGTGCTGTTTTTAACGTTTTTTTTAAAATACTTAAGAATTACAATTTGTACATTGCAGAAATAAAAACCGATGTTGTGAAGTATTGATCATGTTGTATTCAGTAATGAAGGTAAACCAACCTATCTTTGAAAGGTATCCACACAACTATAGAACAGATTGGGGGTTGGTTCAAGTCTTGGGTTGGAAGATGCCGTGCCGTTGTACTAATTACAACCCAGTACCCTTGAACAGGTAAACCCATGTACTGGACACGTGTACAAAACAATGGCACAAAATGGTTCCTGGCTCGGTGTAGTGATCAAAAAGTATGCATGATGCTCATAAGCTTTGTTACGGTGAGTATCTCCAGGTTCATGCACAATTCTTGCTGTGTTGGCTCGTGCAATGAGCTTCCTCTTTGTGCCACATTTGTTTAGACGTATGGAATTTGGGTCTGTCTTTCGTACATACTCTGAAAATTGTTCTTCTCCTAACAATTTCATGCGGGAGATCGATGAAAACTTGGTGTTGGTATCTTATGACTTTTTTTGGTGGGGGGTTTGGATTATTTGAAAGGCTCATTTGCGGTCACAAGTAAATACATTTGAAATAATTGCACGAAATAGTTGGTCCAATGCAACCAAAGTTATCCAGAATGATCCATGAGGAGTGGGTATCTGAAATGTCCAGGGATATGAGTCAAAGGTCAGTCAGAGGTCATTATGGTCATCATTGAAAAAATGCTATTAAGCTGCTTGCCCAAAAATGATAAATCACCAAAATTGTTAGACGATCCTGAAGGGTAAGTATATGAGGTGTTCAAGGATATAAAGAGGTCCAAGAGCCATGAAGGGATCATTTGAGCTCATGTCGAGAATTTTAAAATGCTAATTCAACAAATAGAGTGAGTGTTCATCAACCTTAAAATTATAATTTTAGAATTGTGTCACCTGAGGTATACAGAAATTAAGGGTCCAAGGTAATCAAAGGAGGTCTTTGTTTAGGCTTGTTCCGATGTATGTCTGTTGAGTCTCGACTTGATATGAGAGCCGGACACGTGCCACATACGCCCCTCAAGTACCGTGGCGAAACAGATTTGCGGTTTGATGGTAGAAGCAGCAATAATGCCATTGCAAAAGCCTATTTAATACGTGCTTAATATTGATGGTTGAACATTTTTGTTTGGATTTTGGGAATAAAGTGGATTTGAGGACCAAAAATCAGGACGACAATGAGAAAAATACGGCCTCATTTCATCTGATATCAAAATCGATACCACTTCCAGGTAAATCAGGGGGTCCCAATTTAACGATCGGAACACGCACCTTTAAACTCATGGTCATAAAGGGGGGATGATCTGTACTGAAACCCATCTACCCTGGCTTTATTCCATCAAATGGATGAGATTTTGGTCTTTCAGAAAACGCCCAGTTCAGTTTGACATTGGCCCGATTTAAATTAAGGCCAGGAAAGGTTTCTTTGATGTTTTTAGCAAAAATGTCCCAAAATGTGTCGATCACATGAAATAACACACACTTGTCCTATGGGCAAATTTGTACACATCATTTGCTTCTACTTTCCAAAACAGTTGAGCAATTTAATGTAATCAGATGTTTTGGTGATATGCTTCCGTTTGAGGAGAAAAACATCATCTTGGAAACATTACCATGATTGGGCCATCAATATGCTGTGAACTGTAAGGATTTTCAACATAATGGAAAAGATTTTTCATATTACTACAAAAAAATGGCTATTTGTGTTCAAATTTGATTTAACATGCAGGAACTTAAGCCTCTCTTTAATTCCCTTATATTTTGCTTCTTTATCAGGAGACTCGCATAGGCTCGATTTGTGTCACTTATCACTTTTGTATCAGACATGTAGTGTATTACAGGCCTATGCCGATATATGGAGTACATGTACGTAGTTCTAAAAAGTTAAAAGGGGTTGAAAAGGTGTACAGAACTATATGTAGTAACTTTCTATTTTATTAAGCAAAATCTTTTAGGATTATGAATGTGTCTCAGACTGATCATTTATTTAATGCTTGAGGAGAGCGTGTGTGGTCCAGTTGAAAACGCACGATTTGTGATGATTAGGACGGAGTTCGAGCCCAGCCGAGGCCAACGTTGTTTGTGTCCATGGGCGAGCTACTTAATCTCAATTGCCTCGCCGACCAAAGCGGCATTGGGAAGATGCTTCAAGTTATTGGGGGATATTGACAATCTAAGTGCTGATAGGGATGGCGCTTGGCCAGCAGCCATCCTAGATGAAGCGAACAATTGTGACGATTCCTAATGTGGACGTAAATAATTAATAGGCAACAGCGCTTGGGAGACTGTTTACAGTGATAAAGCGCTATATAAAAAACTAATTTTATAGTTAATTATTACTAGCAATTTATTGTCACACCATGTGTCTGATGTGCTTAAGATGTTACCCTGTATGTAGCCTCATGATGAAAACACTGTAGGCATTTATATGCAATATTTGTAGCATTTTTTTACAGTGAAATTGCCAGTTAAGGTGGAATAAAATAACGTAACTGCAACAAGTGAAGTATGACTCAGACAGTTTACAAACCAGTCAGAAAAACATCGCAAAGGCAAATTGGTAATTTGTTCACACCTCTCGGTGTATTGCCAGGCAAAAGTCTTGCACAAATGCTGAGGAATGTTAGACAGTAGCCAAAGTAGGATAAGTGTTAAATGTTGAGAGAGCGTGTGTGGTCCAGTTGAAAAGTGGGCACGTTCGTGATTCATTAGGACGTGGTTCGAGCCCCGCCGAGGACAACGTGTTTGGGTACCTGGGCAAGATACTTAATCTCAAGTGCCTCGTAGACCCAAGCGAAATCTGGGGAGGCGTTCAAGTATGGGGCGGATATTACATCTAAAGTGTGATAGGATGTGCGCTTGGCCAGCAGCCACCTAGATTAACGAAATGGTTGTCACGATTTCCTAATGGCAGGGTAATAATAAGGGCAACAGCGCTTGGAGGAATGTTTACAGTGGATAATAAAGCGCATATAAAAACTTAATTGTTATTGATAAATTAATTCGCAATTAGTGTAACACCATGTGTCTGGATGTGCTAAGATGTTAACCCTGTATGTGCCTCACTGATGAATGAAAACACTGTAGGCATTTTAGCAAATATGTAGATTTTTTAATAATTTTTGCAATTTAAGGTGGAATTGGAATAAATAACAGGGACCATTGCAAAGTGAATAGACCAGGACCGTTACAAAACCAGTCAGAAAAACATCATGGCAAAGGAGCAACTGTTTGGATATTTGTTCACACCTCTCGGTTTTTTGTCTTTGCAAGGCAAAGTGTGCTTGCACTAAATTTGCCTTTCACATTTAACATGTTTTTATTATCTAACCTGTACCAAATTCCAAAGAGAAGAAATTAAATTGTTTAAGTGACCATGAAAAAATGTTTAAAATAACCACAGGAAAGCCAAATTGAAATTTTTAATTTTTTAGGTTTTTTCTTTTTTTAAAACAAAACACTAAAATGAACCACCCACCCATTATTCCACAATTTCTTCAACTGCTTCAAGGAGAGAGGAAGAACATGCCATCCGTTTGTGCAAAACTATTCTTGCTATAGGGGCAAGAAGGCGGGATTATTCACTGGCACAGGCCCTCCATGAAGGCTCATAATCACTATGTCTTAACCAGTGAAAGGATACCGGCTACTGGATATGGAACCATCCACAGGGGAACATTACTCACAGTTTGATTAGTTATGTCCACTAAAGGCTTGTTGGCTGTGTTATCAATCAGGATAATGTAAGTTGGATGGTGTGTGGACAAAGTGGAGTTCTTTGATAGCGAAGGGTTTCTTGTGGCTAACATATTCTCCCCATAAGACTGTGCAAAACAAACTCCCAGAGGTGGAAAAAGAAAGTAAAATATTAGAATAAAAACCTTAATATTAAACTTCAGGTGTGTCAGGTCCGGTTTTCTTTGAGGGCCTTCATGGTATCCTGGTTATCAGTACCACCTGTCCCACAGGGCCGGGTTGTCGGTGGCTACGTCACACCACATAGGGTTTTACGGAAATCGAATCGGAGCGTAATCTGGATTATTCTGGTTAGAGCTAAAAAAGATTT
>JAMKCH010051909.1:0-15071 GCA_023653785.1 Ophioderma brevispina | reverse complement strand
GATTTGATGGAATTTTCCATTCTTTTTGGAGGGATTTCAACCCGCAGGAACACTCCCTTTCAGAAGTATTTTGCGTAAAAATACGCAAAAGTACTAGAAATTATCTACAGTGTAAAACAACAGGATTCTTGCGGTAAATGTATTGCAGCGCATTTATATTGACATAATGTAGTAGTCACTAGAAAAATATAAATGGTAAGCTTTAAAAATCTGTGGTATTTTAGTAAACTTTGGCTTTTGATTGTCATTTGGAGATCATGAGTCAGATCTTTATCTGATGACGTTTCTCCCGATCCCGATTCACAGCCGATTCGACCAACTCGGGCAGATTTCCGATCTGCCGATCAATATCGCGGCCATCACTAAAGTCTATATCCAAACTTGATCCACAACACACACATTGAACAACACACCCCATCATGGGACTGGTATTTAAGACCTCACAAAGGTAAGAATTAAGGCACCTGAAATTATTTTTCTTAAAAATTAAAATAAAAACGGCTACAATATTCCTTCTTTATGATCGTGTCCAAACCATGCGAACATTGAAAATTTCCAAGCATTCTTGAATCAGTCCTTGACAAGAAAAAAAATGCAAGTCTCTTCAATTTAAAAAATTAAATCCGCCCCAATGAAATCAATTATATGTCATGCCACATTTCAAGTTCAGTTAGACAGTTGAGTTATTCGCTCATTCACTCGAGGGGTCAGTAGTTTGTTACGTGAGTAAGCCTACGGTTCACGCAATGGTATCGATTATTGGTTAACCATGATTGCCCCATAGACTTACGTGTTTGACAAAGTTGTTTTTTTTTTAAAAATTCGTTATTTTATTCTTGTTTTGTTATTTGATCTTTGTTTTCCAACAGCGTTTTCTTCACCAGTTCCAACAAAATATTGTGGTAAAAATATCTTCAAAATTGTGATAGTCCAACTTTTTTGAGAAATATGCAGACATAAACGGGTAAATCTTTTTGGACCACGCTGTATATGTAACTATAACCTTGGTAACACAACCTCAACACTTATTCCAGACATACTTTATAGCCTTTGAAGATGTACTGAAAAATATAAACACACCAATCAATGTAAAGGTCACTTAATTTGTAGAAATTCATACTAAGTTGCTTAAACATTCCAAGTTGGGCAACAAATTATAGCGCAAAGACAAGAATTAGAGTTTAGTGTTGCCTGGGATGGACAATTGTCGTCCGCATTAATTACCTTTTCAATTGGACTTAACATTTGCATGAAGCTGATCTGCAAGCAGAAGTTTCAAGTGCCAATAATATCAGCTACTGATCTACTATCTGGTTTCATAGGTGGGTGATATTGAATACGATAAGAAATTGGGGCAGTACAAGTTTGTTCTATTTTCATACTTCAACTACTTTCTGTTGGTATTGTGCAAGATTAATAATATAACAAGCAGTTCTCGACCATTTGTAGTGTCCTGCTTTCGGGATCGGAGCCCCTTTCTTTTACCTCTCAAACAAGTGACTTTTCTAATGACCTTGCTTTGACTTTGGTATGTGACCTTTAAACAAACCCTACCATAACATGCCCGTGTCTATGGGTGACCTATGACCCAAGTTTGATATAAAAGTGGATTGATTGAGCCCATATTTATTGGTCTAGCTTTGAGTTGCAAAATATTGTCCGTCTCGCCCAATTTTTAAAAAAACTCAATTTAACTTTTTTAATTTTTTGTTTTTTTCCAATTTTATCATAATTTGTTTTGGATCCAATATTTTTCCCACACTTGGATCAATACAAACATCATAAGTGGTGGCAACTGGAATTAACAAGTTCGCGACACAAAACATTTTGAAAAAGTTAGACCGAAAATTTTAACATACTCACCACATGGACAGAGATACAGATTTGGATCTTTATGTGCCTCCTGCAAATCCCTGCACATGGCACAAAAACTACTCCTGAACAACATGACTGGTACTTGTTTTGTTTTTTCAGTAAAGCATAAAAACCATGTTTGTTTGCCGTAACAGAGAAAAAAATATGATTGTTTTGCGTTTTTTTTTTAATTTTTTTTTTTTTTTTTTAAGATTTCATATTTTTTTACTCTAACTGAATACACAACATCTACTATTTAAATCTTTTTTTCTTATCATGACAATAGCAAAGATCTTTTATTTTACTTGTTCGAGTTGTTTTTTGTTGTCTTGTTTTTGATATTTTTTTTGTCCTTTGTGTGGTAATTTTTTTTGTTTGTTGATGAAAGTCTGGTGGCTAATTACATAAAAACTTGCAAGTCGGCAGGGTTTTTAGGGTCGGTCAGATTACGGCCTACACCAGATCCACTTGCTACACCGAACAAACAAGACAAAATTGGAAGATGGGTGGTCTTAAAGGCCAGGGGGCACCATCCGATTCATCTGCCCTCGACCCCCTTTCACAACAACACCAAAACTGTGATTTTGGTTCATTAGAAACCTGTATTTTCCCTCACCTCGTCTGGCAAATATTTTGGCTGATTGCATATATAATACGAGATGCTACAGCAAAATTGGTTTTTCGAAAATATTTTGTACAGTACTGAATGGCTATTGTAATACCAACACACAATTACCGCTCACATTAAAATGGATAGGCCGATTCAAATAAATTTTGAATTAAAGTATTTGGCGGTGGGTTTAGCACGGGACTGTAGTGAAAGAGTGTGCACTTCCAGAACAAAAGTGTGAATTTTAACACACAAGTAAATTTAAGGAACAGATGATAATCCTAAAAATTGATGAAAGCACTTTCTAACCCCTCTTATGGACCCCAGCCGGGTTTCAAGTCATACAGGGTCAAGAATTTAATTCCTCCAATCATGTTGAAAAGCAACCTGACCACTACTTTCTCAGATTTATTATAGTTTCGGAGACTGTGGTAAAACTAGCTAAAATGGTGACAAAGGTCAATTTTTGAAATGTGTACATGCTAAAAAGTTAAAAGCTGCTTTGATTAGGTAATAAATGTGGTGCAAATTGTATTCCCAACTTTAAGGATTGAAATGAGATCGTTTTGCCTTATCTGTTTGTCATTTAGTTTTTCACTTTAAGCCATATAAAATGTCACAAGGTCAATAGCTGCCAATAGACCGTATTCAATATGACGTCACGCACCAGACATGTTGTGTGGACAAGATGCAAAATACATCCAAGGCCAACAATACATTAAGCCTGCAATCGATCGCATGTTGAGCGATTGCCCAGGGACTCATTGACAGCTGACATGATTGTAGTACTGATTTGTCTATCTGTCCCACCAACATGTCTGGCTATTGAATACGGTCTATAGCTGTTGACTTAAAGGGATTACAGCAGCGATTTGCTAATCCGAAACATCGAAAAATCATCAAAATTCATATTTTTATATTTTTGTTACGAACATAACCTGCAAGTGGTTTTTCAGTGAAATCACCGCGTATTAAAGACAAGGCAATACTTTTTATTCTGATTCTGTAATTTCATACGTGCTTATCAAAATTCCTACTTGAAATCAAAAAAGAGCCCCCTTTGCTCTGTATATCACAGATTTTTCAGGTGTAGTATTGTGCACAATTATCAATACAGTTTGACCTCAAACACCAACTTATTGATCTTTGGTTATGTTGTGACTGGTGCCAACTCAATCAGCTGTTTAGTGCGATTTGAGATGCCGTTGCTGTATGTCTATTTGCGTGGAAGATGGTATGACAAATCCCCTCAAATACTTCATTTTTTTTTTCACTCTTTTGGTGGGTTGTTCAACATTAAAACATGTATATAACTTGTACACACTATCCCTGATTTATAATTAAAAAAATGCATTTCCACCTTTTTTCGATTCTCTCGCCAATGTCGCTGCTAATCCCTTAATTGACATTTGGTTAATACCAAACATTTCAAGGGGGATTGGCCCCTTTAAGGACTATGAACAATTTTCATCTTGATAGATTGACCTTCACACCAAACCCCATCTTTGAAGTTTCGCGCCGATATTATCAACCGTTTTTGATGCGAGAGCTAAAACGTGAATTTTGTAAGTCCCATAGAGTACTGTGTAAAATTAATATTGGTCGCACCAAAATGAGGCCTATTTTCGCTCACATAACTTCCTCAAACCCAAACATCCTTTTGGCTCTAAGATTTCACAGGGTATATGGAGAAAAATAGTGCTTTCTTTCTTCTGATCCCAAAATCAATGACCACTCTGTTTCTCCGGTGAACAATCGGCTTCTGGGTACGATGCTATTAGCGATCCGGTGCCGATGACCCTTTAACTTTGACATTTTTGGTTTAAAATAAAAACATGTAAATACGTCACAAACTATTCCTATATTTCATGCTATTAGCTGAACCAACAATTTGAACCATGTTTTATTTTACAAAAATTTGAGCAACTTTAAATTGTTCACACCCTTTACAACCAAAATTGACTTGTTTCATCACCATGTTTGCAGTTTTTACCCCATAATTCAACACTATACCTTTTTGGGATCCTTGAAATCCTTGGAACATTTGTAAAATTGTGTACCGTGTACCTTGAAATCCAAGCTAGGATCTACGAAGGGGTGAGGAAAGTGCTTCCATCATTTTTTATCAATATCATAAAGTACTGGTGTTCCAAAATTCACAATTTTATCCAGATTTGCACACCACATTACACACCGTGCATTGCACTACATCCTCCACTAGTTTGGCAATTAAAGCATGATGTTGTAATCCGGCAGAATGCACCTTTAATCATTGCCCCTAGAGATTAACCGATCCAGGTTTTGTCGCTCCTCTGCCGATCCGATGGCTCATAGTTTTTTCGTATATCGGCGCGATCCACCGATACGATCCAATGATTTGCCACATATACTAAAGGTCGGCACTGGGGTTCATTTTTTTAAATTCAGAAATTGGCAACGTCGATTATAATTAATAAAAAATGTGGTTTCACATCACATTGCTATAAGTTTCCACTTAGGAATTTTGGGGAGAATAGGTTAAACTTTTTGAGCAACTTTGTCTAATGTTTTCTACTATCCATCATGCCCTTTCTTTCATTCAGACATTGGGGCCGAGAATCGGCAGGCCTCCGATATATTTTTTTTTTGCCGATCCGATGTTTCTGCCGATTTTGGGCAATCGGCCACCCGATCCGATGTCCATACACAATATCGTTATCTCTAAATTGCCCATTTGATTAGGCCACATCCAGAGTATTGTTATATCACACATATACACACCAAGAACAGACAGACAGAATTTGGATTGTATTTGTCCTGCAGGTGGCACAAAACTAATCTAAACAACATGCTGGAATGGTATCCGCAGTTATGGTTAAAATTTTCCCAAAAAAAAACTGTTTACCGTATGAATTGCTTTAAAAAGTATGCTGGGGCCCAGGCTGAAAAAAAAAATCCACCAGGGAGTCACATTTCCATATTTCCCACAATTTCTTTATGTATTTTCTTTATCTTTAAGCGAAAAAGTCACAAATTCCCTCCAAATTCATCAAATTTCCCATGAAGGAGCTGCCCAAATTCCCACTTTTTCCCACCATGCTGGGACCACTCTTGCTGCTTCATACCTGACATGGTGGGCATAATCATATCTTGGGAAATGATTAGACCACCGACTTACCAATTTTGTCGGTAATAAGTTCATGTAACAATGGTTTGGTTTAACCAGCCCATCCACTCAAGAGACCCTGATTCATATCGCTGTCAATGTACAAAGGCACAACCCTCTCCTGAACAACTCTCATCTAGAACCAGACTGTCATCTACATACCCCTCATAGACTGACACAAGTTAAGAGCACGGTCCCATGAACAGAAATGTAAAATTGTTAACTTTCAGTTGAAATAGTTAATCCATTCTGAGTGGAGCAGACGTGTTTTTCACACTGACTCCATCAACCATGTACACGCCCATAGAGAAAAGCTATTAGCGATCGGGCCATGGTACCTTTAATTTGGACATTTGGTTAAGAAATAAAACATGTAAGATACAAAACCTATTCCTATATTTCAATTATGAGATGAAACCAACAATTTGAACATGTTTTACAAAAATTGGAGGCACCGTTAAATTGCTGGCCCACCCCCTGTACAAACAACCACTTGACTTACTTAACCATTTTGCAGTTTCCTTAACACCACATTCCAAAACCCTATACAATTTCTGGGATCCTTGAATCCTGGAACATTTTAAAATGTTACCGTGTTGTAACCTTGAAATCAAGCTGGGGGGGGGAGCGAAGGGAAAGGGGGGTGAGGAAAGGGCTTCCAGTCAATTTTTTTATCAATATGCATAAAGTACTTGTGTTCCAAAATTCACAATTTATCCAGATTTGCACACTCACATAGGGAACATGTGCACTAAGTCTCAATAGTTTGGCATTAAAGCATGATGTTTGTATCAGCGACATGAGCACCTTAATCATTGCCCTAGAGATTAAACGATCCAGGGTTTCCTCTGACGATACGATGGACTCATATTTTTTTCGTAGTATCGGCGATCCACCGATACGATCCAATGATTTGCCAATATGGAATAAAGGTCGCACTGGGTTAATTTTTTAACTTCATAAATTGCAACGAGATATAATTAATAAAATGTGGTTCACATTGCCCTATAAGTTCCCAATGAGGAATTTTGGGAGAATAAGGCTAACTTTTTGAGGCAAAACTCTGTCTCATGTTTCTACGCATCCCTTTTTCCTTCATACATTGGCACGAGAATCTTCTAGGAATCCGATATATTTTTGCCGATCCGATTTTCTGCGATTTTGCAAAATCGGCCCCCCGATCCGATGTCGATACAAATATCGGTTATCTCTAAGGCCCCATTAATTAGGCCACAGTCAGAGTATGTGTGTATACAAACAGATAAACACACAGACGGAACAGACAGAAGTGGATTAGTATGTTGTCCTGGCAGGTGGCACAAAAATACTCCTGAACAACCTGTCTGGAATGGATAGTCAGCAGTGTTGGTTAAAATTTTCCCAAAAAAAAACTGTTACTATGAATTGTCTTTAAAAAGTATGCTGGGGCCCAGGGCTGAAAAAAAAAAATTCCCAGGGGTACCATTTTCCCAGATTTCCCACAATTTCTTTATGTATTTCTTTATCTAAAAAGTCAAAATTCCCTCCAAATCATCAAAATTTTCACCAGAGGGAGCTTCCCAGATTCCCAACTTTCCCACCATGTGGGACTCTCTTCTGCATTTGCCATGTAACGGACTGTGGCATAATCATATATGGGGAAATGATTAAGACCACCGACTTCCCAATTTGTCGTGTAATTAGTTAATGTAGCAAAATGGTTTGGTTAACCAGCCATCCAATCAAGAACCTGTGAATTTCATATCTTGTCATTGTACAAAGGCACAAACCCTCTCCTGAAACATCTCATGAGAACCAGACTGTCATCTACATTACCCCCATAGAATTAGACAGTTAAGAGCACGGTCATGACAGAATTAAAATGATTAACTTTCAGTTGAAAAGTTAATCAGTTCTTGAGTGGAGCAGACGTGTTTTCACTGAGCTCCATCAACCATGTAAAAGCCCATAGAGAAAAGCTGATTAGGCTCAATGGGCTAACACATAGAGAATGCTTTGCACTACAGCATCATCTATAGTTAAATATCTATGGGACTATTAAACTGAGCACCTTGTCATCACTATATTACTACATGTAATCCAGAAATACTGCTGCGGCTGCTTCAACAACAGGGAATCTACACAGCGTAATTCATCATCCCAATTGTTAAGGAAATTTATGCAAGTTGAGGACTTTAAGGAGTTAAGGAGTTCGACAGAACCAAGTGAGGAAACGGGCAATAAGTGACACCCTTGCTACCATGATAACAGAGTTGATAGTACTGGAGGGACGAGACGAGTTCATGCTTTGGAGTGTGAAAACGATGATCTCAAAAAGGGGTAACAAAGGATATGGAAACAAAAATTGAGATCATGTCCACCAATCTTGACATGAACAGACGTAACTGATAGATATGCGCAATATACCAGAAGGAAACAGTTTGATCTATACAGGCATCCCCGAGGATAAGACAGACAAAACAGATGAGTTAATCACATCACTAGCGAGGAGAAACTAGAGGTTCAAGTAGATTGATGCTGGACATAGCCGAACTCACCGGACTGAAGAAAAATCAAGGCAAGCAGGGCAATAATAGCAAATTTCAAAATATAGCCCGGACAAAGCTACTCAGAGCCAGGAAAAAACTGGAAGGGACAGAAAATTGGGATACAGGAACACTTAACTCCCCGTAGGCAACTGCTCTTAAAACAAGCCATTGAATTGATCACGCAGGCCCGATGGTAAAGGTCGCTTGGACCTGGGACGGCAAGTAAAAGTGCTCGTTCAACAAGATGCGCTACCACAGGATATGTTGAAACTGTAAAAGCTATAAAATGACTTAAATCGCATTATTCTGGGGAGCATGCAGAGGAAGCATCGCTACAAGGATTTTGACCAAGCAGCAGCAGCAATCACAAAACAAGAAAAATGAAGATAAGTAAAACTCTTATGAAATTCAAAAGAAACCATGTAATGATGATTTTAACATTGAGCTTGACATGAAAATACAAGAGAAAACAAATAAACATTCTAAACAAGCCTTTAGCATCAATATCTAATGCACTATGGCAAGCAGGGGTGGTAAATACACAAGGACAACACGTACAAAATATGTAATCTATATTACTAATATGACAAATATGTTATTAATATATAGTTTCATATACAATGTGATGTCATGCATGGATTTTATGAATATGGTATCTGTAGTCGTTTAATGTTAATATGATATGGTCTATTATGATATGACACATATATCCATTATTATGTGATGTTGATATGGTGTGGTATAGCATGCTATGTGGTAACATGGTACGATATTGCCACGACTGTGATATGACATGGAATATGTACATGTAAAAAATGTAGTGATGTCACCATATTGTATGGTATGGCATGTAGTATTGTATTGATATGGCATGAGATGTGTTGTATTGGATTCTGAAATGAATGGTGATATCTGTGATATGATAGAATTATGTACTGGGATTATGATTGATAGTCACCATGTATTTGGTTACCCTCAGTTAATCTACCATGAATATCTATTGAAATTTATTTAATGAAATATTTTTTTTATTTTTTTTATTGTTTGCTATGGCGAGTGTGAAGTTTTTTAACACAGTAGTAATTAACAGTTGTAATATTTTAAATTTACATTATTAGGTGTTGATTTGTTGTTTTTCGTTGTAAATTGTCAATGTCTCGTCTGACTGTATGTATTTTGTGACTCACAAAAACTATAAAGCAAATCCATAAGATATTAAATGTATAAATGTAATGGCTTATATTCATTAAAAATGTTACTAAGCTAAACGCCAACCAACACCTTGCCCAATACTAGATAGAAACAAATGGACTTGCTCAAATTGTAAAATGACAAGTAAATTGATGATGATGATAGTGATGAGGATGTTGATGCTCTTGGCAACTGAATGATAATATCAAACCAATGATATTGACTTGAAAAAATATGAAAATATGGCATTCATTTAACCTGTTCGCTATCAAAGTACATTTAAAGAGTGGAGGAGACCCATGATAGTTGTAATTTTCCAAAATGTCCATACCCAAACACATGACCAATTCAGGTAAAAACAGCAATACCAGAGAATGCAAATATTCTATCCTAAACATTAACATAGAAACTTATCAAAAATTTTGACAAATGAAAAATGATTAAAACCACTAAATCATGATTTTACTATTATTGGTTTATCCGAAAAACTCATTTTTAAAAGCGAAACCTCATGAATATTATGGAGTGCCAGGATATAAAATGGAATATGGTAAACAGAATTGGTCGTTGAGGGAAAGGTGGGGTTGTATGTATATATCAATTCTGTCAAATACAAATACGATGTGATCGCAACAAAGCAAAATTCTAATTCTTGAATTTGTTTCATTGAAATTGAAAATAAACAGTGGACAAGGAATATAATCAAGTGGGAACGGTCTACAGAGCCACATACCATATAGATGATTTTATCCCTGACATTGAGCCTATATTTTAAAATTTCTAATGAAAAAAAGCAATTTATGTCATGGGTGATTTCAATATAGATTACTTAAGGATAATATCATAAAAACCTACAAACGGCCTCATTTAGACTTCATTTATTCACATCACTAATACCATCCATATATAAACCTACAAGAATTACTGAGAACAGTGCAACAATAATCGATACCATCCTTACTAATGCAGACAACTCTGGAAACTCGATTGATTCTGCTATTGGTGACAGAAATAAGCATTAATCTACCAACAAGTTTGATTATATATTCTAAAATGAGATCAGTACAAAGGTGTAAAAGAAGGTCGTATATAAAAGAACTTACAGTACTGATGAAAAGATTACAAATATTTAAAACGCGTTTATCTCATATAATGGCAAGATGGATTGATTAATAAATGATGCCAATAGTGATATTGGGGACTGCTTGTACAAAAGTTAACCGAATTGTACGATAATGTATAACATTAAAAAAGGTACTGTTAACAACAGAAATACCCACCATTCACCGTGGAAACCAAGGGCTTTGAAAAGCATAAATATCAAAAATAAATTTAGACAAAAAAGAGTTGACCAGAACAAATGAAAAATACGATCCCAGAAATTTAAAACATACCGAAATAAACTCACACACTCTGATTCGCAAGTCAAAGGCTTGAATATTTTCATAAGAAAATTTTCAATCCAACGAAAGCAATATGACAAAAAAACTTGGAAAACAATAATGAATTATAGGTAGGGGAAAGAAACTTCCTCCAACAAAGTAAATTCAAAGCAAAGATGATATTTTTTATATTACTGATCCTAAGGATATAGCAAATACTTTTAATGATTTTGTGTTAATGTGGACCAAAAATGCATCTAAAATACAACAAAGGTTAAAAACTATTCTGTTATCTTTGGACAACCCATCGTAAGAGTCATTCTGACCACCAACAGCGGAAGATGAAAATTATGTTCAAATAATATAATACATGGGAAAATAATAAACAAATTGATCAAAACAAAGATCCTGGGCACGATTAATTTTGGAAACTTTATTATAAAAAAAGGGCAGCAGGCGAATAGCAAAGCCGTTGAGTGTGATCTTTAACCTTTCTATTTCTACAGGCATAGTTACTGAAAACTCTTAAGATTGCCAAAGTAGTACCAATTTATACAAAAGAAGATGCTGCAGAGAATTCTCAAATTTAAAGTCGCCAGTTTCGTTTTACCATGCTTTCAAAAGTTCTGGAAAGATTGGTCTTAACAGATGTATGGATTTCATTGATTTAAACATAAAATTATTGAAGTAATTAATAAAAACAATTTGGATTCCGACACAAATCCACCCACTTCCATGGCAATAATAGGTCTAGTTGACAAAATAAGTAATGCAGTTGTTGAAAGAGATGAATGTTACAATGGTTTATTTTTTAGACTTGTCAAAGGCCTTTGTCACCATCGACCATGATATATTTGACTATATAAATTATCAATTAGGGGGAATTCAAGGGCGTTGTGCTTAAGTGGTTGTAAGAGCTACTAGAAAACAGAAAACAATATGTCCGATACCAGACAAAGATTCCGACTATAAGAATATCATATGTGGAGTACCTCAAGGATCAATCCTAGGGGGGGGGGGGACCGTTCTTTTCATTCTTTATGTAAACGATGATAGGTTAGGACTTCTTCGGTATTGGAATTTATTTTGTTTGCCGATGACACCATCGTCTCTATTCTCATCGGGACATTGATACTTAAATGGATCTATAAATACGAAACTTCAGGGAGGTAGCAATGGTCAAAGCAAAACAAACTATCGATTCAATGTAGTAAAACACAACTATATGTTACGTGGTACTCCACACAAACTTTCAAATATACATCAAAGGGAACCAATAAGCCTCATTATGTCAATGATAATGGACTGGTTGAAATCAATAATATAAGAATATTACACATAATCCTTAGATGATGTTTCTCTTTGATAGGGTAAAAACACTACTAAGATTTCTTGGAGTTATTTTGAGTGAAAATCTTCATGGAATGTTCGAAAACAGTATTTTTCTAACTCCAGTTATTTGGAAAGCTCCTTTTTCCAATGTCGTTAATAACAAATTGCTCATCTTTGGTGCACAGATGACCCCCAAAACTAATATACACAATTTCTATTCAGGCGATCCTGGTGACGTCATACCAATGACGTCACCGGCGATCCCATCATTGCCTCGTCCTCTTCCCTTTGGGATATACCTGACCGGTGAGATGTTATCTGTTAGCTCCCGATCGAGTAGAAATTCAAAAGGTTTGGCTGGATCGCATGAATAGAAATTTGTGTGTATATTAGTTTTGGGGGTCATCTTGTGCACCAAAGATGATGCCATTTGTTATTATCCGAATGGAACCCTAAGGAGATTTCAAATATGAGGGAGATAGTTGTACCATATTCATGCTATATTAAAAATTATTTCAAGAAATATGTGGCGTTATAAATAAATTAAAAAACATTTTTTAACCTATTCGTTACTGTTACATTGTACTGTACACTTGTTTTGCCATATATTAATTATTATAAAAAAAATAAAAAAAATAAAAAAAATGTATGTCTTATCTAGATAAGATATTTAAACTTCAAAATGGGCTCTCAGAACCATATCAATAGTCACTATAGGTGGTTCACTCCGGGCCCTAATTTCTTCAGTTAATGTTACCTTAATGTGTTGGATACGTATAAATTAGGAACTAGGAGATTTATGTACAAACATTACACAATGCAACCTTCTGGCAGAACTTTACAAGTACTTATTAAACACATTGAATTACACAATTACCACACAAGAAATGCTCATGAGTAAGTATCCCAAAACTTCAAAAGGGTTTTTCTGTAAGCTATTTTGGAAAATCGGGACCAACGCTTGGAATCTCTGACGTTGGCATTAACGCCTCAAAACAGCAAGCATTTCAAAATTTATGCTCAAATCAAATGTATCAAATTTAAATAATAATTTTGGGGGCGGCAAGTGCTCGTCGTGGGTGTTAAGTGTAGTGTTATGAAGTATGATTTGGTTTTTCAATATACAATATTCTTTGTGATTTATGTGCAATATTTGATAAGGGGGTGTTCATTCTTCTTGGCCTTATTGGATGTTCGTTCCACCTCCTCCAAATGTTCATGTATGTATTTTGTTTGTGTTTTTTTTCTTATACTGTATATAATGGAAATAAATATGATTATATGATATATTATATATATATACTATATATGATGAACTAATAACTGTCAAAGGGTGTTGAAATTTAAAAAATACAACGCGGTCCATCGCGGGGTTGCGAATGGGGCCAAAGGTCAATTGAGGTCACAAAAACACATCACCCCACCCCGCCCCCCTTTCCAAGTTACGTAATCAGTAGCACTTACACAACTCATACAGCATGCAAGAGATTAAGGGTAACATTTGACCACAGACACCAAACACACATACATGTACACACACACAAAGAAAATTACACCAGAGAGATCCCTATGTGACTTCTGCAATGCGTGCAGACGACACAATAAGTAGGCTCCCAAGGGATTATTAAGGCAAAATAAGCTATTCAACTGACTTAAATGACTTTAAATATATAAATGGTCCTCTGGATCCTTTAACTTTTTCCCAAATACATTAATTAAAGGGGCATTTTGTGATCCACAGCCATCGTCCCACCGACTTACCTAAAAACCGAAGATGTTTTAAGCATCTGAACCACTACATTAGTAATACATGTTACCAAAACTACGTGCAAATTCGTCGTATCTGTAAGAAATCGCAATTTTGTATTTTCTGTCCGTTAAACAGGGACCAAAATTATAGACACTGGGCCTATGGGACCATGGGAAACGAGCATTTGCTCATACCACAAAAACAACGCAAAGGTCGGAAAGCACCTAAATAGTGATAAGCTTTTCTCAAGGATATCTAGTGAAATAAAGAAAACAGAAGGTGATGGGAATCCACGAAATACACCCTCTTTAATTAAGATTAAAAAATTGACAGAATTTGCGTGTATTTTGAGAAGAATTTGTATGTGCCACCACTTATAAATTTGGCAGCCGCAATGGAGTAAACTGCATGTTGAGGATGTGGTGGCTGAATACTGCATATGCCGCAATTTTGCTAATGCCCTATTCAGATGCAGACCAGCATGGAGATTTCACCTAGGTAGGGGGTGAGTTGCTTCCACCAAAAACTCCCGGCGGTTGAGAGTTGGATAACCAAATTTATGCTTTGCCAGGGTCTGCCACTCGAACCCTGAAACCCCTATGTACCACTTTCTAAGGTAATTTTACCGTAAAAATGCAGTTTTACTGTTTTTAGAGCATCTTCCTGAAATCTGAGTTTCTGACACAAACCCTACCCCATTTGGATTTTCTACACAAACTCTACCCCATTTTGGATTTTCTAAAAGAAACTTAACCCATTTCAGATTTTCTTCCAAACCTACCCCATTTCAGAGATCTGCAAAAACCACCCCATTTCAGATTTCCTGCAAAAAACCTACCCATTCTTCAAAAAAAAAATCCTAATGACACAGATGTTTCCTTCAAAAAATCCTTAATGAACAGCTGTTTGCCTCATAAAAGGTATTTTATTTTTAAATGATTTTAGCAGTGGGCTGGGACACACATTTTGACATACAAAGAGATATACAAGAGCTATACCATTTGCAAAAAATCAGGACCAAATCCATTGTGGGAATCTGCCCATATAGGCCTACAAAGGTCATGAGTTGTTGTTATAATGCCCTCCAGTATGCCCAATCTCATATAGAAAGACGTGGAAAACTAGATTTTTAAGAAAAATCATATTTTTGAAGTGGAGTAAAATGTACACAGGATGTGTTAGTGGACTAAAAATCCCAAGTCAGTTGTCAAACTGTTGTTGCCGGCGATAATTTGTTTGTTATTCTAGTTTCGTCAAAATAAATGAAACATTTCAAACA
>JAMKCH010051908.1:0-10340 GCA_023653785.1 Ophioderma brevispina | reverse complement strand
GTCGGTAGGCTTCTTTTCTCCCTCCCAATCAACATAAGTGTGTTTACTATACATTTATCAAAATACCTTTTACAGGACGTACGCGCATCCATCCGACGGGGCAGGGCTTAGCAGTAGATTGCACACTTACTTTACGCGCACCCACGCTTATGTACTCTTATCTGGTAAAGGTACTTTGACAAGAGTATAGTATACCTTTTTATGGTCCAGAGCATATATGCCTTAGGAAATGGTGTATTCCCCACCCCCAATGCCTCATTAAAAAACATCAATAACACTCAAATATTATGTTTCCTAAATACTGAAGCCCATATAAGAAATTAGCATTATTCTACAAATCAGCTGGCATTCTGGGGGAAAAATGTCAACTACACTGATCAGCCCTGGCATCATTAAGATGATATAGATTAGGGCCGCAGTCGTGTCCACCATCACTGCTCTTCACACATAAGAACAGAAACTTTCTTGTTGTGGTCAACATCTTCCAGAAGAGGACAAACAATTCTGATGGAAGGCGATCTCTTTGTAGAGCCTGGTAAATAAGGTCTGGGTGGGTTGGGTGGGAAAAAAACCTAGATATATCTCATCACCAACATTTTAAAGTCTTTTTATGGAGGGCTGTGCATGTGATCAAAACACGTACGACCTTTAATTTCAGGTTTATGTGGAAGAAGATGTATATTGCCTAACTTTACATGTCTTCAAAGGTAATCAAGATGTCATGTAAAGGTTAGGCACATCCACTTACACATCGCATCCACACATCACTTTCAGTTTCGTTAAAATTCCACAACTGTGTCGCTTGTACACTATTACCAGGGGCTGACGGGGGTTGTTGAAATTTAAATTAATACCACAGCTCCTATAAATAGCAGCCAATCAGAATTGTTAAGTTTAATGCAAGTGGCAATGACAGGTCTATTGCACTGGGAGCCCGGGGGGGCCACTTTGTATTCCAAGGTGGATATCATTCTCGTTAATAAAAACGCGTAATTAGGGTGTTTTTTTGAGATCAGGCGATTGTACACGCGCGTACATTGTTTTTCCGGGTATCAAATCGTCAAAATTCAAAATAGGGTACGGCTTTCACGTCGAAAAATACGTGCTTAGGGTGATTTTGATCCTTGTAAAATTGCATTGTGCTAGAAAATAGTGGGTATTGTTCCCGATTTTCTTCTGATTCATATGGTGATTCCTCCCGATTGATTTTAAAAAAACACCGTTTCAGCCTTGATTTAGGCTTATTTTCCTCCTATGGTCGTTGCCCCGTACATAGAGAACCTGTCGTCTCCTACATATATAGGCCTTTATAATTTTCGAGTTTCAATTTCATTTTCGCGTTTTAATTCTACACTAAGAATGATCATTAGATGTCGGCCTATGTGCGTAGAAAACAGGATTTAGGGCCTGTCTCTAATTTATGTCAATCAAAAACTGTCCAATTATTCCGACACCCGCTAGACCCCCTAGACTGAAAGACATAGCATGGCCGCGGCAAGGGGGGTGGTGCATTTTCCCCTCAATTTTTTTCTTTCCCCCTAGTTTGCCCCCCCCCCCCCCCCCACCCCCCGCTGAAAGAAAAATATGGATTTTGGGCAAATTCGTGATTTGGGGGCCAAAAATACCAATTTGGGGAAAAATCAGCGAGGTTGGGCCAAATTGGTTAAACAATCTCCAAATATTTGATACTTTGCCCCCCAGGATGTCACTTTTGCCCCCCAGAATTTCACTTGCCCCTCTGTTCGCCCCCCCCCCCCAGACAAAGAGTCTGGCGCCAGCCACTAGGAAATAGGGAAACTTTACAAGGACTTTAAATTAAATTTAATGGTTTTAAATTTTAAACTTATTAAGGCTGTAGATAAATCGCGCAAATTGATGCTTTTAATACACAAAAGAGTGAAATAAAAGCTTCAACAATGGAATCATGTTAAACATTTCCTTTATCATGGCATTTTTATAAGCAAAAGTAAAGTGGTTCAAAGGTAACATTTTTTTATCAAGTACTCGTTTAGGGTAAGCAAAATGCTGTCAACAGACTGTTTTAGGGTGTATTTTTTTAAACTGTCACTGCAAATTACTTGTTTAGGGTTTTAAATTCAACCCAAACACTTGTAAGGGGGTGATGCAAAATCAAGCCAGAGTCCTTGGTTAGGGTAGTAAAAGCCACCGAAATACGACTTGCTTAGGGTGTTTTTTCGTGCAGTGAACATACGCCTTAGGGATAACGTTTTGAGGCCATACACGGCATGATCTCCACCTGGACATACAGTGGCCCCCCCGGGAAACTGGGATACTGCATGAGTGCTTGAGTACCATAAATCAATTGGGCAATGTCAGTCGGATAATTCATTTCTTTCTGAGTAAGCAGTTTTATATTGCTTTTAATGTTTCAGTATGAATTTGATATAAAAATTATGAGCGCAATAAATAATAAAAACAACACGTGTTTTGTGTAAGTTGGTTAAATGTTGCTTGCTCTGACATCTTTTTGGACCCAATTTTGCCAAGATCCTGCAAGTTGTGGCCCCCTTGTTACATAACCAATCAACAGTTTCAAAGACCTTTATCACATTTCTCCAATATTTTCGATAACTCCACATGCACACTATGCCAATTCGGATTTTCTGATTCTTACCTTAATGATGAGACATCTCAGTTGAGAGCCTTTCAACTAAATCGAGCCACTTTTATATGACTGATCTCTTTATATCCAAATGCACTAGGCAACACATATGGCTTCATTCGTGCAAATTAGCTTCAAATTGCTTTTTTTGGAAATTTTTTTAGCTTAATTGGTTTCAAATTGCTTCCAGTGAATTTTTTTTGTGCCAATGAACCATTTGGTTCATGTGAGATTACTAGCACTAATCCATAAACAGGCATTATGGCCAATTATCCTTAGAAAAAATATTAAAACGGTAAGGATTTAAACAAATTACCCCACCCTAATAGCTGTTTGATTTCACTAATACTTCAAATCGCTTCAGTGGAAGCAAATTTTGTATTTTCACACGTGACCTTCATAAAGATAAACTTCCACATTTGAACTATTGCACAAAAGGGTCAGCTTAACACTTGAATACAAGGTCCACTGAGACCTTTGAAAGTGACATCCACTCCCAAGCCTTTTCCTTGTCCAATATGCACATGTGTACGCTCCCTTTTCCATTTGGTTATAACCACTCTCATTATCATACATTAGTCTGTATATTAAAATTGGTCTACTTTTGAGGGTCCAAAGAGGTTTGGTAAAATTGTGACCCACTTAAGACCCTACTTTTGAGAACCCACTTTTATTTCACAAACGGGGTATAATTTTCAAAAGATTTAAGTGAAGAACGGTAAAAACTACACATTTTTTTGGACCAAAAGAAGACTCCTTCAGTTCATTTGATCAATTGGTGTTCATTCCTCTTGATCCCCACAAATTTTCCACCTACACATTATTATGGTTTATTGGTCATCACAGTTGGTACATTTTGGTGACGCCACTTTCTACACCCACTTTTTCTGCACACCGCATTTTGCGCAAATTAGCAGCCCTTGGACGAAGTAAAGTGCAATGTGATACTGTACTTTATTTACAGAGCCGGATCAAATTCAGAGGTCCTATATTAAGGATTTGTTCATGCCCGACTACTCTAAGGTTTGACACCTTAGTAGTTGTATGGACCCTCTACATCAATGCAAGTAGTTCGTGGTGTCAATTGTGGTGTCACTTTTAATAGGGGCCAATTTTAGTTTGCTTAGGTTCACACTTTAAAATTACTCCAATCATGTTGAAATGTTGTCATATTGTCCGTCTAGACACAAGGATTCCAAAATGTATAGTTTGTACCATCATCTATGACCATTGGTTTTAAGAGTTATTGGGAAAATTGGCAAAAGTGCACAAAAGGTCAAACTCAATTGTAAACAGGGTCAACATTGAAATTATTATGAATTGTTATTTTAAATGCTTGCAAATTATTGCCTGAGGAATATTGAGGACTCCCAAAAAGTTAGTTTTGATTATGCATTAAAATTTCCTACTTACCGAGATAAAGTCAAGAAAGGTCAATGCCAATTGATTATAGTTTGCCACATGACCTATTTTGTCACATAGCAATGATAACTATGCATTGCGATGGCTACCAACTCTTCCTATTTTGACACATTAAGCTAGATGAAACCCATTTGTTTCAGTTTTTTCCTAATTTGGAGCAACTTCTTGATTTTGACCCCTGTACAATGTGACTATTGACCTTTTTTGCACTTTTAGAGCCATTTTACCCAATAACTCTTAAACCAATGGGCATAGATGGTAAACCTATACATTTTTGATAATCCTTATGACTAGATGGACAATATGCCGTACATTTCAACACTAGTGGAGTACTTTAAAAGTTTGACCCCTGTGTAAACTTAAATTGGTCCCCATTGAAAAGTGAACACCACAATTTGAGATCCCTAACTATCTTGCATTGATGTATAGGGCCCTACACTACCAAAGGTTTCAAAGCTGAGATGTAGTGTGGCTGAACGCTGAGTTTTGACCCCAGTCCCTTGCCTCTCTAATTCCGTAAAGGCTGCTACATTCTGAGCAAAACGGGGTGCAGAAAAAGTGGGTGCAGACAAGTGGGGTCACAAATGTACCAACTTGTCATGCATATTCACATGCACATGTACACAACCCTATTATTGCACGGCAACCCTCATAATATTACGCTGTGTACTTATAGTGTAAACCACATGGCACTCAGTGCACAACAGTTTTTTTTTTTTTCAGGGGGGGGGGGCAAGGGGGGCACATGCTTTTCGGGGGGGGGGGGCAAGCATCATTGGCGCCAAATTTTCCGGCTTGCTACGCTCGCTAAGGTAGACCAAATTTTTTCACACTCGATTGCAATTCTGAAGAAGGTGGGGGGTTCCTTACTATAGATCCCACATGCGTAAATTGGCCATTTTTTATACGTTTATTATACATTCTTCAATGCCCATGCCTTATCATCCCTTCATCCACCCCTGAGCATATATAACATTTTAGTATGTATAGCCGGTGGTTTTTACTGTAATTCACATCTTTGCAGAAAATCTGCAGTCCCTGACTCACCCTTTCCTTTTTAAGGAATTTTAAGTTACTCTCTATCTTTCCTTTTCCCATTTGAAAAAGGCATGGCAGTATGTTCTGAGTTTTTAGTCATTGTCCTAAGGGACTTCCTGTAAAGGCTACCAAATGAAGTTAACAGTTTACCTCATAATCTTAAATTAATGTGCACATTCCATCTTGGGATATAATAGTGAATCAATTGTTTTTTATAAATGCAATACATTAAAGGATTACAGCTTTTGCTAATCGCTAACCTAAAAAAAATCATCAAAATTCATATTTTTATATTTGTTACTGGCATGATGGAAATGCAACTAACCTCAAAGGGTTGGCTGAAATCCGTGTATTAACGACAAGGCAAGTACTTTTTATCTGACTCGGTAATTGTTCGATAAGTGCGTATCAGAATTCCCCGACTTGAATAAAAAAGCCTTTCCCGGTGCATATCCACAGATTTTAAGCGTGATTATTGTGCACCATGATCAATACAGTTTGAGCTCACACAAAACATTAATCTATGTTGTTCATTCTGTACGGTGTAAACCACAATGAGTTCAGATTTTGAGACCTGTCGCTGTATGATTATTTGCGGGAGACGGTCGACCAATATCTCTCAAATAAATTTTTTTTCACTATTTATGTTTTTTTTTCCTACATTAAAGCATTATTATGGAATTGTACACACTTATCCGGATTTATAAGTTAAAAACATGCCATTTCCACATTTTTTTTTTTTCGATTCTCTCGCAGTAAATCGCTGCTATGAACAAGAGTGTCCCGTTACTGTAGTTTGTTAAAACTCTCCCTAACTCCATTGTAACTAGCAATCATCTTTTCACAGCTTTACTATTTATTTTCCATTCCTTACCATTGTGAACATGGTAAGTCTTGTGAAGGATGAGTGAATTGATCTTGATGTTTTTATTTGATTTTCAAAAATCAAATTTCCAGCCTAATTTGCTACTTTATTGTATTTCCCACACATTATTAACATTATTTAGATGAATTGATGAATTTTTAAAAAGTAGGGTCACAAAGTAGGGTCCCTCAAAAGTAGGGTCACAAATTGTACCACCCCCTAAAATGTGTGGGCAGAAGACAGCTGAGATGAGTATATAACGAGATTCAAAGCAAGTAATCACTGGATTGTTTGCAAGCGTGCATGTCGGTACGTGTATTGTTTATGTTACTTCAACGTTCCTCGACTGATCCGGAGCAGTGATCGGGGTTATTTCAATACAATTCCAATGGTATAACCTCAATATTTGGAGTTTGGGTGTGCGCTGGAAATAATGGTGCTCACACATGCTTTGTTTTTTCTCTAAAATCTTTGAACTCAGTTCAGTACTCAGTGACTGTTGCATATAGGCCATGAATGACTTGAAAATTACCCCAATTTTGTACAAGCAATTGTCGACTATTTGTAGAATTGCTCAAATATTAAGTGATGACATTCTTCTTGGATATCTTTCATCCTTATAACCAAAACCATACCAAATAAAATTGAATCCCTGTTTTCAAACAAATCTGCAATATGTCAAGTTTTACTACAAGGCCGTATCAAGTGATTTGCCAAATCAGAGAATAGAAAGGACCATCAAGATCCGATTTTTGCATCTTTCAAACCATGTGCTATCATAACATATCCTGCAAGGATAAATGAAAGTTCCGTAATAAGGAACTAATAGATATTTCCGTCAGTACTGTCCGTGACATAAATAAATGGGGACATATCTATTGATAGTGATCTTTTTGGAATAACAAAACTTATTTTTTAACTTTTAACTGCCTCCTGTAAATTTCAATATTTGGACTCTTCGCTGATAACTGATGGTTGGCTTTAAATATTATTTTGAGTGATTAAAATACATATCTTAATGAGTACTATATTCTGCACATTCGTTTTTAAAAATTACATAATTTCTAAATTAGCACAAACTAGATACGTTTCAATTTTTGTCCGGTCGTCTCGCTACTCGACTATAGAAACAACTGCTCTCAAAATTGCGAAGGAGTCTACATATTTTCTTCTGTAAGCTGAAGGTCATTGCATAAAGGTGGTTTCGGGTTTTTTTTAAGGAAAAATGATCAGACGGACGCTACGAGAGGTGGGGTGTGGAGGGGGGGGGTGTGTACTGCGATGCAATTTCAGACAAAGAGTAAAATCATTGCAGGTTTAAAGGCCTTTAAAAAGGCATTTCTTTGATTTTAGTCTCTGCCACGACTGGCTGGTGAAATGGTAGTTTTTTGGTTAAAAGTTCAGGGATAGATAAAGGGTGAGTAACCAAATAGGAGAGTTAGAAGTCGAAATGATCATGCCACGTAGAGTTCAACTACGGTTAGCAAGAGGTATATGACATGGGTGAAAGGCAAAAATTGGAAGTGATATTATTAGACAAAAATCCTTAGGTAACAATCTTTTTTTGAGATTACGAAGGTGTAACCTACGTTTAATTAAGCTTAAACTTGGGGAATTCATTCTAAACCTTTTGCCGCCCATTGGGGCGTTTTTCTATTGCATTTATTTGAAAATGACGGAAGAATTTTACGTACATCACATTAAAAGCTTTTAACTTGGGATGCAGTTTACATATTTTTGCGCCAATTGTGCGCCTGTTTCTTTTCTTTATTTGAAATGACATGATGTTATGTTAAATTAAAAGCTTATAACTTGAATAGATTTACTTTGATAAATTAAAAGCTCGTAACTTAGGGAGTTTAGTGCCACTATTTTGGCGCCCATTGGGCACAATTTTCTATTTCCCTTCTTTTTTGAAATGACAGGAAGGTTAACCTATGTTAAATAAAGTTGACAATTAGGGAATGCATTTTGCACATATTTTGCGGCGCCCAATTGGCGCCTTTTATTTGCCTTTACTTGAAATGACAGGAAGGTGTCCTAATGTTAATTAAAGTATAATTGATAGATTACTTGAGCATTAAAGCTCGTCACTTATGGAATGCAGTTTTCACATATTTGGGCGCCAAATGGGCGCATTTTCCTATTTTCTTTTTCTTTATTTGAAATTACAGAAGGTGTAACCTACGTTAAACTAAAGGTCGTAACTTAGGATGCAGGTTTTTCACATATCTTGGCGCCCAATTGGGCGCCTTTTCTATTTTCTTTATTTGAAATGACCGAAGGTGTACCCTATGTAAATTAAAGCTATAACTTGGGGATTCAGTTTTAACACTTATTGCGCCCAATTGGGCGCAAAATTTTTTTCTATGTTTTCTTTATTTGAAAGACGGGAGATGTTTGTTTCGTACATTAAATTAAAGCTTGTAACTTAGGGATGATGTTTTTACACATATTTGCAATTGGGTGCCTTTCTATTTTCTTTATTTGAATGACAGAAGGTGTAATCCTGTTAATTAAAGCTTTTAACTTAGGGATGCATTTGTTACATATGTTGCGCCCATTAGGCAACCTTTTCTATTTTCTTTATTGGAAATGACAGGAAGGTGTACCTACGTTAACATTAAAGCTTACAACTAAATGTGAGGTCAGTGGTCACATACCAAGGTGAAAGGTTCAATGGAGATCAATGTTTAACAAGGTGATTGGTTCTAATGCAATCTTATCCTCATGTATCAAACATCTACTTTAAATCAGTTATATTTCTTTTATATATAAATGTTTCTGTAATAAAGTGGAACTTAAACTAGAAAACCATCTAATGCTTTTAAATGCTTTTTATGTTGTTTGTATTTCTGGTAAAATTAGCCTGCAACCCGAACAGTTTTTTTTTTATACTTGTTTAGTGTAAGGTAAACAAGGAGTGTTATCACCTGTCAACAGGTCTGGCCATTTATGTTTGCCAACCAATTATAGCTAGCTCACACTGCAGAGCTCATCCTTGAGACAGTTCCCCTGTGGGGCATAGTGTTCTTTGTTTAAACATGTACCAATATTTTATGGGTTAAAAGTTTTAAATTTAATGTCTGTAGCATTGTAATGTTCAGATGGTAACATGCCACCAATTTTCACATTTCAATTAAAGCTTGCGCTAAATCCTTTGTCCTCATTTGTGTTGATCAGTTACAGTTGTTAACATAACTTTTGTAGATTGGTTATGTTTTGTTACCCTTCCCCCCATTACGGTATATTTAACATATTGGACACTACAAACTTTCTTGTTAATTTTTTTTTTATCTAAATGGATGGAATCGTTTTCTTTAGAAGCAAGTTTATAATCCCTATATTACCCTCCCCAAACCAAGTTGAGGTCCCCTGGTCCGTTTGTTCATATTGGCAACCATGTGTGAGCAATACCATAAACAATAGGATGGTACACACAAACCATATCTCATTACTCAGTGCCTTCCACATGCACTGTTTTAGTAGCATTGGCGTCAGTTTCTTCTTTTTGACCATAGCGGAGATGGGGGTTGATGAAATGTAAGGATGAAACAGGGTGTGCTATAAATGTTGCATTGCCAACCTAAATTGTTAAATGTTTGTAATTACATCAAAACATTTACCATGTTTAAACTATTATGGTAAACTATGAAATTTTGGTCAAAACACAGAACATGTGTCAAATTGGGGGATGATCATTTGGCCACCCCCCGCTCAACGCAAATACTGGGTGACATTCCCATCCCCTCCGGATTTACACCTACTTGTTTATTAGAGAAACATGACTAACACATTACCATAAGTATGTTCATGAACTCTCCTTGTGTCCCTTTTCAACCATGAATCTTTTAAAGCCGATTGAAAGCATAAAATATGTATATGATTGAAGTGTGCCAGTGCATTTAACTCAATTGCAAGCACCTTTGGGTTCCTCATTTGATTGTTTATAAGTTTTTACAATCAGTATGTTTACATTTCAGCAATATTGCTTGCAAGGATATGCAGTAAACTTATTACATTTCATAAGACAGTCTTCTAGATCTAAGGACAAACCATTTATTTGGTTTCAAAGGAGCAACATTTTTTGAAGAAGACATTGTCTATACAAACTGAGTGCTTTGGCTAAACAAACAAAACACCAATTTTACTTTGATTGAACTTGGTAGGAAAAGTCCTTGGCCCTCCGTTCAATAGAGCCAATGGGTACCAGTGTCACCTGATCAATGATGTAAATGACTGACAAAAATGTACATCATTCTAACTAGCTCTCTCCCTTGAAATCTAATTGGTCCTCCCAAATTATCAGACCATACCCAAATAAATAGAAAATAACAACGCTTTGCGTTTTCTGAAAGGAAGCATTTACATTGGCTATTCCAGATGACTTCC